>JAEIFU010001607.1:0-63537 GCA_018904235.1 Lordiphosa stackelbergi | reverse complement strand
TCATTATCAAGGAGGATAATGTCCCAGTCAGCGAATGGCGACTTGGCCGCGTCACAAGCGCATATCCTGGCGCAGATGAGAACGTTCGCGTGGTAGATATCCGTACCGCGTGGGATAATAAGAAGACCTGTAGTTAAGCTGATTTTCTTCCCTACTGAATCAAATCTCGAAGCCCAAATCACGAATTAACCTCTCTGCTTAAACTACTCTTCTATCTTCATCTTTCGTAATTCATTACCTCCGATAACCACGCAAACGCTAATCCATTCAACTTCATTATTTTCTTCTCATAGTCCGATAATAATTATGGCTCCACGTCCTCGCAAAACAGCAGAAGCCAAATCGACCGCAGATGTTCTCGAGGTATGGACTCCTACCGTTGCCGAGGTCTGCTCAGGCATCCATGCACTGAAACGGTGCAGGACGTTTTTGCGTTTGAACGCAGAAAGGCGATTGAGGGCAGTACTTGTTAACAAGTATTGCTCGAACTGCCTCGCTCACGAACACTCTGGGGGCTCATGTCGCAGTAGAGACAAATGTCGCCTATGTGATAAGGATCATCACACGCTTCTCCACTTCCATGAAAAAGCCACCAGAAAACCGTCTCCACGGGCATCCACTGCACCAAAGAACCACCGACCACGCTCTCAGGCCTCCACGCCACTCCGATCTCATCCCCTGACCACACTGCTGCAGCATCGCAACCCCAAGTGCTGCCAACTGCCACGGTGATGATGGATAATGGAACCACCTCTTACGAGACTCGGGCACTGATTGACCCTTTGGCGAGCCTGTGAGTCGCATTAACGCCTCGATGGCTCGAGCGTTCCACCTCAACAGCGTGCAGATAGGGGACGAGGGGGCGTGCTCAGCAGTGCTCGGTCCATGTTGGATAAGGAGTTTGGGCTGGAGGTGGTTCTTAAAATTGATCTCCATATGCGAACTCCTAGTACGCCGATCGACTCAGTATTAAGGACAAATTCGACCATATTACCCTGGCAGATGACAGGTTCTTCCTTTGAGCACTGTGGCAATCATACTCCGGAGCGGACATCTACCACGGATATAATCCGTGCTGGCGTCATTCCAGGTACTGCGGGACTACCAGTAGCCCAAAGTACAGTCTTTGGCTGGACCCTGTCGGGCGTCTGAGCCTTGGCTAAATCCTCCGAAACCCTCCATGAAGTAAACCCTCAATGAAGTCAATTTTGCAACTAGTGCAAGGGGGCCGGAATGTTGATATGAAGAATCAATGTTTCGTTTCCTCCGTCCCAAATATGTTCTAGTCTAGTTAGTTAGATATAAGTTTATCTGTAACTAGTTTAAGTAATCGTTACATTCAAGTGCAATGAAGTACATTAAAGACCATCACTAATGAAGTCATAGACCCCAAAGAAGACGAACGCGTTTTTTTTTCCTCAAAAGTTTTGTGAATATATTCACCCCCACCCAAGAAGATCAACCCATAGTCAGGAGACTTTCCACCCCCTACACAAACAGCGTGCAAACTATAATGTTAAAAAAATTAGATTTTTAATAAATTAAATTTTTATTTTTATTAACTTGTCTAAAATCTCAAGTATTGAATCTAAAGAGGAGGTGAAATAGATGGAAAAATCGGTAAGGGTAGTCAGATTGACTGAAAGTCCTCGACAGGGTGGGCAGTCAAGTTCTAAAACTGCTTAGGTCAATATCTCATAAACCACTAGACATATGAAGACATATGTATTTTTTAGTTATCTGGTACTTATATATACTTCTATGCAGGAATTGGGTCAAATCCAATTACAAGTTTTTTTCTATAATTAAAAAACGAAAAAGTTGAAATATTTTTCGAGTTTGATTTGGATTATCAATATCGTATTTTATTATTTATTATTTTTGTTGTTTTTTAAATGTTTTGTTTTGTTTTTTTTATGTGCGTTGAGTTCAATAACTTAAGATCATTTTGTCGAAAATTTTAGCTTCCTAGCCAGGCTGGTGTAAAATTGAGATTTCTGGCCTGTGCGCTGGCTTAAGGTCAATGGTTGGTTACAATTTTTATACTGCAATCAACACAATCAACAGAGATAGCTCACAACATTTTATCGGAATAGCAATTGTTATGTCTGGACAATATTCATAACGTCTAGAACTATTCCGCCCTACTCGTTAGCTGTGAAATCAGGATTAAAATTTGCCAAGTTTCTGCTGGAACATGAACAAAATGTTGAACCCAATTTTTCGTGTCGTTCTACAACAGTATTAGATTTAACTAAGGAGAACTATTTTTGCAAAACATGTGAAAAACCAGATATTAATTTAAGTTATGTTTATGCTGCCAAGTCGGTTATTTTTAATGGAACAACATATAAACCAAAATAAATATTCTTGGGAACTGTATAAAATTATAGACTTATTAATAGACAATGAAAATGTTTATGTTATATGTTACCAGATAAGTATTGTTTCATTTAATATCCATTTGAGAGCATACGAAGTAGGTAAATTAATGGAAAATGTATTCATAAAAAATATCAAAGAATTTACTAGTCCGCCATTACATCTTTATCCTCCAAACAATGGGAAATCCTTTGTTAGACATAAATACTTTTGTTAACTTTTTAGCTGTTAATGTTCTGCATTCAAGAGCAATTTGAACTCAATTTGAGTATTTGTTGGTCTTAAAACAAGTCCGATTTGTTCTCTTTTTGAGCGAGTTTTGTTCATAATTTGAGAATAGCATCAACGTAATTGATCTCATTTTGATTAAAATGTTTATAAAACAAAGTTCAGTTTGGACTCATTTTGAATTGGTTTGTTCTCACAGTGAAAACTATTTCAACTCATTTTGAGTAGATAACGTTCATATTTAAAGTTGCTTTCATTCTAAGGTTTTTAAAACGAGAACGACTTTACTTAAAATGAGTTTGGTTTGTTCTCAAATTTAGTAAAATTTGTTCTTGAAAACGGGACAACATCAACTCGATTTGAGTTTTTGCGGTCTCAAAAAATTAATCTTGAAGTGAGAACATTGCACTACATGTGAGAAAACCCGTTCATGCATACTTTTGACAACGTTTGTGCTCTTTTGAGTCCAATGTTCTCGGTTTTTATACCCCTGTTCCCATTAAAAATGCGAAAAAAGGGGATCATGAAGTTGTGCAAATGTATGTAACAGCCAGAAGGAAGCACCTCCGACCCCATAAAGTATATATATTCTTGATCAGCCTCAACAGCCGAGTCGATTTAGCCATGTCCGTCTGTCCGTCTGTCTGTCTGTATGAACGCGTCGATCTCAGAGACTATGGGAGGTGGAGCCACAAATTTTTGCATGTATGTAGGTGTATACTGTACCCACATCGAGTTGGTTTCAGATTTGGAAAATTCCACCTCCTCCATCTTTTAGCAGCGAGAAACTGTTTCTCTCTCTGTATAAACGCGTTGATCTCAGAGACTATAAGAGGTAGAGCCACAAATTTTTGCATGTATGAAGGAGTATACTGTACCCAGATCAAGTTTGCTCCAGATTTCGCAAATTCCTCCTCCTCCTTCTTCTTCTAACCGCGAAAATCTGTCAGAGCCAGAGATTAAAACCGTAACCGAAACCGTAACCCGTAACCGCTGAAAACACTTTAAAAATGTAAACCGAAACCGTAACCATAACCAAAAAAGTTTTTTTTATAACCGTAACCGTAGAACCTTTATTTACATAACCGGTTATCAGTACCGTAACCGAAACAAATATATGGGTTAATTTCGGTTTTTCCTCTACTAGTAAAAATTTCGGTTTTCGTACAATGAACATTTTACATACATATGAATTTATTTTCTAAATTTTTCTGCATATTTATACATATATGTACAATGCCAAGGGCACTTTCATGGATGCATTTATGTAGGATTGGAGGTATAAGCAGTGTCCTTTCTTTTGGCCTACGGGAGCAGAACTTGACTATTAAGACATACTGCTATAGCGACATCCAAAAGCGCATCGGAAGATTAAATTAGCACATTAAACCAGAGGCAATATTCATAGCCACAGCCAGCTCCATTGACTGGAGGCGGCTCCTACTCGCCGGGCGTATTAGTTTAATACGGATTTAAAAGTAGCTGGTAGGTGACGACAACAGCAGCGATGGGAGCAACGGAAGCTACCTCAGTAAACCGGAGACACTACCATAATAGTCTGTGGAGACTGCAAAGGCTTAGTGCTGTTTGTCAGTAGGCTGTGGCGGCTACGGAGGTTTGGACTCGAATGGAGTGTATGCATTGGGTAAATGACATACCAGCCATTACAACTTTAGAAGCATACCGAAAAAGATCCTGAGCTATGTATGTAATTAAATGGGCTGTGACAAATTTGTCAGCATCTGAGAAACTAGCCTTAATAAATTATTAAGAAAATTAGCTATTTATATACATAGCTACTTTGATAGCTACAACCAATTCTAACTATTTTTTAATGCCGATCTAGCTTGCTAAGCCCGCAAAAAGTTGGCAAACACTGTACATAGACAGAACAGATCAGTTTGCTTGTAAATATTATTAACATTGTGCGCGATAACAAGGGCTAAATCCATCACTTTACTGGAAACTGTTTTTTTATGATATAGAAAAAACATAACATTAAAAACAAACATCAAACATAACATAAGCATAACATACAGAACATGCAAAAATGTTTGGAAAATAAAATGTTTAGTGTCAGATATTATATACGTTGACCAATTAAACTTAGCACGATACTTCTGTGAATTCAGTAGTTTTTTCTTTTAGTTAAAACTTATAATGTTACACTTGGCCCTCGCTTAACACGAACTCTTTTAGCACTAACTCGGTCTTACACGGTTGCAAATTTGCACCCATTCCCCTTTAACACGCTAAAAACCACGTTCTTACACGATTGCAAAATATCGATATGTATTTTTTTTACTGCGTTTATCGCGTTAGTGCCTTTGTGCCTGTGTCATACCAAAGACCAATATAATCTCTAAGATGCCGAACGCCAATACAATGGTTTTGCAATATGCAGCTGTTTTTTTTGATGGCCTTGAAAATCACGCTCTCCCGCTCACACAAAGTTGAGAGCGTAAAAATCTAAAAATAGAATGCGCTTGCTTGTGTGAGCAATGCTTGAGAATACGTGTGCACACTTACAGTCGTCGGCTGTCTCTGTATGCGTACAAAAACGCGGCTGGCTCTAGAGCGCTCTCTCTCTGGCTTCTGGACAAAATTTCAAAAGAGCGAAAAGCCACATTCAAAAGCCAGGGGACAAAAATCGTGTGCAAAAAAATCGTATGGCGTTACTCATCTTCATGTTCTAATGTCTTTGGTCATACGCATGGGTTACTTGTCGAAAAAGGGAAATCCCACATATAATCTGTCAGATGTACGCGTGTTGTAGTAGGTGCAAAAATCTTGAGCTTTGCAGACGCGTAAATAAAAAGTCAAAGATTTTGTGGTAAGTACAGCTTGATTAAATCAAAGAGTGAATACACAATGAAAATAAATTAGTTTCAGCTTTTACAATGGCAGAAAAAAGGAACAGGGCTCCTTTAAAACGAAAAGTCATTTCTATAGAAACAAAAATACAAATTCTAAACCGTTTAGACAATGGGCAAACTGCCACGGATATTGCAAGAAGCCTTGATTTAAATGAGGCAACAGTTCGCACTATCAAAAGGAATGAAACTGAAATACGACGTGCAGGGAGCCTTGGGTTATCTATCTCTACAAAATTTACCAGTAGAACACGTGCACCAATTTTAGAGAAAATGGAAAGAGCACTTAGCATTTGGATTGACGACAGCTACGAAAAAAAGATCCCTTTAAGTCAGCGGATCATTCAAGAAAAGGCACTCAGGATTTATGGACTGCTCGAGCGAAATGGAGAGCCGTCTTCCAGCATAGATTTTGTTGCTAGTAATGGATGGTTCGACAAATTTAAAAAAAGGTTCTCCATTCATAACCTCAAATTTAAGGGCGAAGCGGCATCGGCCGATGATGGAGCTGCTACCACATACCCAGAAGAAATTCAGGGGTTCATTAAAGAAGAGGAATTCCTGCCCGACCAAGTTTTTAATGCGGATGAAACTGGACTTTGCTGGAAAAAAATGCCAAGTCGAACTTTTTTATCAAAGAATGAAAAAGTAGCTCCCGGCTTTAAGGCACAAAAAGATCGTTTTACACTTTTGCTGTGTAGTAATGCATCAGGCGACTTTCAAGTAAAGCCAATGCTTGTTTATAAGTCTTTCAATCCCCGTGCGTTTAAAGGGATAGACAAGAGCAAATTACCTGTTTACTGGAAAGCAAACTCCAAAGCTTGGGTAACTGCAGAATTATTTAAAGACTGGTTCTTGAATTGTTTTGTACCTGAGGTTGAAAAATATTTAAAAAAAAAGAATTTACATTTTAAAGCACTATTATTATTGGACAATGCCCCAGGACATCCAAAAGATTTAACCCATCCGAATGTCAAAATAAAATTTCTTCCACCTAATACAACATCACTTCTGCAGCCAATGGATCAGGGTATAATTTACACTTTCAAGACATACTACATCAGGCGCTCTATACGCTGGATTTTGGATACAACTGAAACTGACTCCATCGATGTAACCAGTGCTTGGAAGAAATTTTCTATTAAAGATAGCCTTGAGTTGGTAAACTTATCTTTAAAAGAGATAAAGGTGTCAACATTAAATAGATGCTGGAGGAAATTATGGCCAGAGGTTGTTAGAAGCAATGAAATAGGAAGTGCCAAAACGTGGATTCCAGGATATATTGGACCTTGCTCACTTGATTGAAGGTGAAGGTTTCGACGACATGGCAAATGATGATTTGCAAGAGTTGTTTGTAGATAATGAAATCGATGACGAATCATTGCTTGAGATTGCTGTGAATGAAGCAAACAATTCGAAATCAGATGACAGCAGCTCTGAAGAAACCGTTCCTAGTTTAACAATAGAAAAGCTCCAAGAAGGATTCGCATATGCTAGCAACTTAGAATCGTGCTTTATAAATGCAGATCCGGTCATCGAACGACGACTTAAGTTTAAGAACGATTTGGAAAAAATACTTATGCCTTATAAGGAGTGCTATAAAGAAGCATTAAAGGTTACAAAACAGTCGAAAATGACTGATTTTTTTATAAAGAGCCATTAAAAAAAAAACATGCTAAAATAAACTGGCTCAAACAATGAATGATATTAATAGAATGAAATGATCTCCTTTGTTTTTACCATTTTTAAGTTTAACCTATTAATTAATTATTAATTACATGAAGCCACTTTTAGTTAAATATTAACTTTTAATTTGTAAAATAAAACTTTTAATAAAAACCGACCAAATTTGAACAATCAAAAATTTTAATTGCTGCCAGTTTTGAATTTTGAGAACGTAACCCCTTATTTTGTACTGAATCCATGTTTCGCTTAACACGATTTCGCTTAAAACATTTTCTAGGAACGTAACCCTGTGTTTGCTGTCGGGGCACTCGACCGCAACACTCTTACTTGTTTCCCTCTGTGTAGAAGCATGTTGATACATTCCGGGTTAAGCGAAGCATTTTGGGCGGAAGCGATTCGGACTGCAGCATACTTACGAAACAGAGTAGCTTCAAACTCCTTAGTGGATGTGACTCCATTTCAGGTATGGACAGGTAAAAAGCCAATAGTATCGCACTTAAAATTTTTGGCTCACTAGGGATAGCTTTAGACAAAACAGAGAGTCGAAGTTTGCTCAGAAGGGACATGAATACCTAATGGTAGGATATTCAGACACAGCAAAGGCTTATCGGCTGTATTGCAAAGATTCCTGTAAGTTAGTTGAATGCAGGGATGTCATTTTCGTAGAACCTGAGGGGGAGAAATTGGTTGAGCCAAGTGACATGACATGTGAGTCAGACTCAGAGGACAGAGTAACATTTAAAGTGCAGCAGACACAAGAACAGTCAATTGTTGTTGATACAGGTTCACAAAATGAACAAGATCAGGATCAGGGAAATTCTGATATCGTTACAGGCAATGAGCAAAGAAGAGGACCAGGCCGGCCAAGCATCATCTGTACTGGCAAACCTGGACGTCCCAGAAAGGAATACCTTATGCTTAACGCAATGGTTGCGGCCAACATAAAGGTTCCACAAACTTATGAAGAGGCGAAAAAAACTGAGTGTGAGCTGTTGCAAGCGTCAATGGAACATAAATTTGAGGCACTCTTGCAAAATGATACCTGGTTGCTGACAGAGTTGCCTAAGGATAAAAAGCCAATAGGAAGCAAATGGGTTTACGCCGTTATATCGAATCCGGATGGAACTGTGCAGAAGTTTAAGTCCCGCTTAGTGGCCAAAGGATGCAGTCAACGTTTTGGGATTGACTACAGAGAAACATTCGCACCTGTCGTTCGACATGCAACGATCCGACTTGTAATTGCATTAGCGGCAGAATATGGTTTACATTTACATCAAATGGACGTTGTTACTACGTATTTAAATGGAAAACTGGATGAAGAGAATTATTTTGTTTTCCAACTGTTAATGAGCCATGCCTATATTCAAAGCCTGGAGAGAATTTGTTTTTCCTAGCAGTTTACGTGGACGACATCATATTTGCCAGCAAAAGTCTAAGTGACTAAACGATATCAAGGCAGAGATTGTAATGAACAGTTCTGCTTGACATAAGTTTGGACGTTGAGATGAGTATTTATTTTGCTTATTACCCTACGGCTGAGACGTTTCGTGCTTTATTTTTCTTTCAAATAAACTCAATTTATTAGTTACGATGAAAATATACGTTACAACGTAACAAACATTATAAAGTTAAATTCCAATTCCGGGGCGTTCTTTTCCGCTTGAACCATCCACCCAGCTAGACGTGATCAACCAATGAGTGAGATCAATTCAAGTCCAACCTTTAAGTCTAGAGAAAAGTTAAATTTTCTCAGCCATCCGGCTTATTGTGGAATGAAATTGTCTTAATTAAAATAAAATCAAACCAAAAGATCTCGTAAGTGTTGAATTTCTATTGAAATTATAGACTCGTCCTTTTCTAAATGGATTTCTCTCCATTAGACGAGTTTTTCGCGAGAAGACATCCAAAGTTCATCCAAATTATACATTTATAATTGTGGAGCAGCAGCTCAGGTAAAAATAATTAGCCCCACTCAGCTAAATTAGCAAAAGCTAAGTTGCATTACCTCCCATCTTCACAGATTTTTTTCTCCCATTGGACTGGCATTGAGCAGACAACCTCTGTAAAAGCTCCCAAAAAACTCAATTCCTCTCGCACGAGATGCGAGGGAGACGAGGGCTTGTGTCTCAAGTGCTAGCCTCAGTCGTGGTCCAACCTGCCAGGTCTAACCTGCCAAACGCTTAACCTCAGCAGCCTCAGAAATTGCAGAAAGAACGTCTTAATCATCGAAACCAAAGCCTTATCAATTCATCGGCAAAATTAATACACCATCCACATACAAAATACCAAAAGCAGTGTACATCCCGTTCATCACGATTTCATCCTCAAATACATCAACATGTGCTAGTGAAAAGTGCTTAAACCTACCCTGCTATCAAATGCAAGTTTGAAAATAAATGCCAAATAATACATAGAAGAGAGAGGGTACATCAATTGCATTCAAGTGTACATCAAGCCTACATAAAAACCTAAAACGAAAAGTGTCGAGTGATCACCCACACCAACAAGTGAGGGTGAATAAGTCCAGCTCAATTTAAAATAAGTGAATTTAAACTATTTGCATTTAGATTTTTTTCAATAATTTTCATTAATTTTTTTTGTTGTGGCATATCTATTTTTTCTAATTTTTTCTGGTGAAATTTTCAACCAAATCAATGCATGGTTCAATAAGGAACAAAAGCAAAATAACTGTCCAATGTGTGTGTCAACTAAATAATATTTTAATATCTGTCCAAAAATCAAGCAAAATTTCAATATTCATCTGTAACCACGAAGGCCTTCGGAGGGTACAATCGGGTGAGTGTATAATAACCAAAATATATTTATTTGATTCCACACTATAAACCACAATCAGCTGGAAGAGAAAGAGTGCAAGTAACAGAGTTTTGAGAACATTCAATTAACAACCAATCTGCGCTTTTGCTTGCTCCCAATATTGGCAAGGTTTCACTCATTTGCACATTTTCTTCTCCACTTATTTGGTTTGCTGATGGCAAGTTTGACTTTTGTTTTGAGCAGGGCATAATACCGGAACCGAAACCGGAACCGTTAACCGAAATAAACCGTTTCAAATCGGGTACCGGAACCGGAACCGGAATCGAAACAAATTTTTTGTTGGGAACCGAAAACCGTTTACCGTTATTATTGGAACCGATATAACCGGAACGAAACCGAAACGTTGGTACCGGTACGGTTTCGGTTTTTTACCTTTGCTGAGCGCATCGCAGTTTTAGTCAGACGTTTGTAATGCAAAAAAACAATCATAACACTTCCTTTACACAATGCCATATTTTCTTGCAACTTTTTTTAGGAGTCATAAAATTTAAGCACCCCTATGTAAAATGACACTTGCAAGAAAATCTCGCATATTGTAAAGGGCGCTTAACTTACTATGATTGATTTGTTTTTGGCAGCAAATTAAAATATGTGCATACGTATGGCTAAAAGATTACTAAGAAAACGCAGAATCCAAGGAGTTCTTCAAAGCAGAAGGTTAAAGAGAGTCTTACCCAAGGACCTCAACTCACCGCGACTCTAGCAGAACACCATCTACACCAAATTTCCACATTTTCTGATTAAATCTTACATCAAAACACTTATACATTATCGATAGGACTAGACACTGCCAAGTACTCTTAAACCTAATACTTTACACTAGTATGTTAAAATGGTAGCAAAAGGCTAGTTATTAATGATACGAAATAGAAAAGCTAGAGAAATCCTTTTTGAAAACAATCCTTTTTTATGTGACATATTTTTGGACCCTAGGTATAACGTAGCGCTAAGTACTGAGCAAAAAATGTTGAGGCATATGTGATTTTGCATGAAAAGATTCTTGATAATAAAAATAAATTAATTGTATCAACAATTAAGCTACTGGATTCCACTAATACTTTTCTCGCACTTAAACGTGTTCGAAACGATGAAAACATTCTTAACTGGTGGTCAGAATCCTCCACAAAGTTCCCAGAATTGTATGAGATTTCAAAAGTTGCTTATTCTGTTCCAGCTACGCAGCTTAGCGAGGAGCGCCTATTCTCTGGCGTAAAATTTATAATAAATCCGCTAAGAAGTTGCATGGACTCAACCACATTGACTGCAATTATGTTACTGGGAGCAAATCACAAGAATTCTATATAAAGGACGTATAAAATTCGAAAACTTATAGTACAGAATATAATATTTACGAGCATATAATGCAATTATTAGATCATACATGTTTACTACGTAAAGAAATACGAAATATGAAGTCTATATAGTTTTACTTTAAATGTAAAACCATTCATTTTTTGTTGAATTTTGATTCATTTTATTAAACGGGAATTAAATGATTTAGATTTATCTCAGAAGTTAATTTTATCAGTATTAAAAATAAGCATTACTTATATCGGTACGTACCGGTACGTACCGGTATACCGAAACATAAATCCGGGTACCGTATCGAAACCGAAAACCGAAATTAAATGAAAACCGAAATAGAACCTTTAACCGAAACATTCATTTCGGGACGTACCGGTACCGGAACCGGAACCGAAATTAGTTTCGGAATTAAGCCCTGGTTTTGAGTCTTATCATTCCGCGTGGCGAACCCGTGGATCTGTTTTGAGTGGTTTGTTTAAACTGCATTAATTTTGGCTGAAGAAGAAGAACAAAATCAATATGTTCAGCCTAGCACATCCTGATCGCACAGTGCGAGGCACATAAATATGTTCATTTTTTCAAAACTGAATTTTAAACTCATTTTTTTCGAAGACATGCTTCTCATGCAACAAAAATACAATGATATGCATTAAATTGGAAACGCCACAAAAATAAAAATTATTTTTTTTGAATTAAATGAAGTAAATGCCTACATACGCATATTCCAGCATAAAAATATAATAATCTCTAAGCTAATATTCTATATTATTTTGCTATTATTTTTATAATCAAGGTTATAATATGTACTGAAATTTAATGAAGTAATGATCTTTTTGATCGAGAATAATCATCTGGGGACCTAACCTATATTATGAAGCAAATATTTTTGAGTTTTGTTAAATAAACAAAGTTGAAATGCAATTCTAAATTTTTCTATTTTTCCTTGTAAGGTAAAAAGGGGTGACAGGATGCTCACTAATAGAAAATCATTTGGTAGGGAGGGTGAAGAAGCGACACTACATTACCATCTCAGTAGTGTACCATTTGGTGCGAATCCGGTGTATTTACTTTTCAATTCATCTTTATCAATCTATCTATATTTTATTATTTGTGTAGTTATGCAATAAAAAGTGCGTTCGGGACTTAATTAATTATGTAGTGTGGGTGTTGTTGGGTGAAAGTCAAAGAACCCTGTCAAAGAAGTTCTGCTTTTCACGACAGAACAAGGCAATTGAATGCTACGTCGATGCAGATTGGGCAGGTGACATGACAGATCGCAAGTCATTCACCGGATATTTGTGTATGCTGGCAGGAAGGGCCATTAGCTGGGAGTCGCGGAAGCAGCCGACTACAGCGCTCAGCAGCACGGAGGCTGAGTATATCGCCTTATCTACAGCGGCAAAAGAGGCGGTGTATCTTCGCAATCTACTCATCGATTTGGGGCTAATGACAGAGGAATCAGCCATTCAGATTCATTGCGACAACCTTGATGCGCAGCAGTTAGGCAAAAACCCGATGTATCACGCCCGCACTAAACATATTGATGTGAAGGTGCATCACATGAGGGAGATCTTGAAGGAGGGCCTGGTTAACATTGCTTACGTGCCAACTGGAGATATGATAGCCGACGTCTTCACAAAGAATTTAGCAAAAACAAAGCATTGTAATTTTGTTAAAGCTATTGGTCTAAAATCGAAAATGTAAAGTTGCCTTATTCATGAAAATGTAAATCTTAAGTTAGGTTCTGGATTATACATGAGTCATGATTGAGGAGGAGTGTTAACGATATACAACACTGCTCATGATAATCCCACCACACCATTGGCATGCGTGAACAGTACCTACCACTCTTAGGGAGTCTCTCGTCAAACGTCGCGCGCTGCAGTTGTGTTTAAGCTGAATAGATATACAGATCAACTTACCAATCCATACATATTATAAGTTTATACTGATATTCTACTCCTAAAAGATCATTTGAGTACCTTCTAACAGTTGCCTTATATTGATTTAAATACAGCACATAGGAAAATATCCAAAAATGAATTCGAAAAAAATTTCTTTAAACTAATGAACAATGCAGTTTATAGCAAAACAATAGAAAATGTGGAAAAACGTAGAAATATTGACCTCGTTAAAACTTATCGCAGCCATCAAAACAAAGTTGGTCCTCGACAACTAGCTTAGAAATATTTCAAAATGGACTAGTTGCTGTAGAGCAAGCGAAATCGCTTATTTGCTATGACAAACCAATATATATTGGGGTTGCTGTTTTGGAATTATCAAAATGGTTGATGTATAAATATTACTACAATTTTCTTGTTGTGCAATGTCCCTCATTACAGATAATTTATATGGACACCGAGTCGTTTATTACCTCTTTCCAAAAAGATGTGATATAATAAAAGAAAATCCCAACCGTTTTGATACTTTCAATTATCAGCACGAAAACATGCTTGAAATAAAACTGGCCAATAATAAGGAATTGGATTTGGTGAAAGATGAGAATGCTGGTCGAATAATGACTACATTTGCAGGTCTTCAGGCTAAGGCATACTCATATTTCGTTAAATCTGATGGGAATGAATATAAAGAAGTAAAAAGGTAAAAGGTGTGAAAGGTTCTGTAGTTAAAAAACTCTCACATTCTGATTACATTGAATGTCTGAGATATAAAAAAAAACATTTTACGGTGAACAAAGGGTAATAAGAAGTAGATCCCTCGTTCTATATACAGAAATTGTAAATAAAATAAGCTTGAATCATAAAGATGATAAGAGGTATATCATGGAAGATAAGATTTCAACTTTAGCCCATGGACATTATAGTCTTAGAGAAAATAATCATAATATAAATGAAGTAGGAAATGATGAGAACCATGATGAAACTATTATAATCGATTAAGACTCAATAATTGTAAAAATTGTTAATTTTTTGTTTTTAAACATAATTGGTGGGGGTGGTGATTCACTCATTTGCTCATAACTTGAGAACCGCTAATCCGATCTTTATCATTGCTTCGGCAATCGATATTGACTAATTATCTTAGAAGGTATCATTTATCTAAAAATTTGGGAGATATGCCTTTCCATTTTGGGGGGGGGGAGGGGGCGTGGCAAAAGAAAATAAACTTGATCTGCCTGCAAGTAATTTCCGAAACATTCCAACATTTCAAACCTCTATCTGTTATCATCTCTGAGATCTGTTTGTTCATACGGACGGACGGACAGACAGACGGACATGGCTATATCGACTCGGCTGTTGATGCTGATCAAGAACATATATACTTTATATGGTCGGAAATGATTCCTGTCCCTGTTACATACTTTTGCACAAACTTAATATACTCTATGTACCTTCGGTACATAGTATAACGAGAAGGCCAAGCCAATTTCGTCTTTGCCGAAGTTTTTATACCCTTGCAAATGTTCTAATACATCAGAGTTTAAGAACGCCAGCATTAAAACAAACAATTTTTTTTAAATAAAACCCACTTTTCGACCGCTAGTTCCTATGACAGCTATAAGATATACTCATCCGATTTTGACAAAAACTTCAAAATCTTTGTAAAAGCGCATAATATTAATAACACTAGTTTACAAAATAATAAAAATTTTGCGATCCCGAACGTTTGGTAGCAATTTCTTATGTAAGTCTCCCCGCTGAGTCCAAAAATCCATATCACGATTTTTTTAGTGGGGCCGTTTTCGAGAAATCGCGGAAAAGTTTTTTTTTTAAAACAAATTTTTTGTTTTTAAAAAAAGTACCTTTAGAAAAATGTGTATATCTTCAGTACCGATTCATCTATATATATAAAAGAGTTCAACCTGACTAATTGACTGACTGACTGACTGGTGACCGTCGCACAGCCTAAACCATAAAAGATAGGAAGATGAGATTTTGCACAGTAGTTTTATCTTATGCTGAAAGTGAGTACTAAGAACGGATTTTGGAAAATTCTGTCGGGAAATGTGGAAAATTCGCGGAAAACTGTTGTATGAAACTTTTTTGTTTTTCATCCGATCAAGTTCAAACTCATTTTCAAAGATCTATATGAAAATTCAACAACAACTGCATACCAATCTTCCGGAAAATTTACCTCCGCTGGGTGGAAAGTGGGTGGTCAAGGTTGTTTGGGCGAAACTTTAGTTGCCAGCGATTAGCGCCAAAGTCATTTTCAAAATTACACATAACAAAACATAAAAAAAGTGCTTTCAAATTTTGGAAAATCTATCCCCAAAGTCGGAAAATTCGTGGAAAACTGTTGTATGAAACTTTTTTGTTTTTCATCCGATCAAGTTCAAACTCATTTTCAAAGATCTATATGAAAATTCAACAACAACTGCATACCAATCTTCCGGAAAATTCACCCCCCTGGGTGGAAAGTGGGTGGTCAAGGTTGTATCGGCGAAAGATTAGTTGCCAGCGATTTGCTCCAAACTCATTTTTAAAGTTACACATAATAAAATATAGGAAACGTGACTTTAAAATTTTAGAAAATCTATCCACGAAGTCGGAAAATTCACGGAAAACTGTTGTATGAAACTTTTTTGTTTATTATCCGATCAGATTTAAACTCATTTTCAAAGAGCTATATGGAAATTCAACAATAACTGTGTACCGATTTTCCGGAAAATCCCACCCGGAAAAGTCGGAAAGGCATCGGAAAAGTTTGTGTGGTAAAAATTTTATTTTCATCCGATTGACTTTAAACTTGGTTTGCAAGCATAGTACGAAAAATAATTCGACACGTGTTTTCCCGCCGACGAGGAAAATGGCCGGAAAATTCTGCATGCAAAAAACTATTTTTCATCCGATTGGCTAAAAACTCGGTTTGTGAGTATAGTAAGTGAAATAAAATGAGATGTGATTTTCCGATGTTGGAACATTTGACCCAACGGTCGGAAAATTCCTGGAAAACTCTGCATGCAAAAAACTATTTTTCACCCGATTGACTTGAAACTCGGTTTGAAGCGATAGAATACGAAATAATTTGCGATTGTATTTTCCAATGTTGGAAATACCGCCGGGTAGTGGGAGAATAGTGGGCGGGAGTGCGTGGTTAGTGGGAGGGATGTGGGTGATAAGTGGGCGGGAACTGGGTGGGAGTGGAGAGGTAGTGCGTGGGAATCAGGAGGGAAGTGGGAGGGATGTTGGTGAGAAGAGGGTGGGATGTGGGCGGGAAGTGGGTGGGAGGTGGGTGGGCAGTGGGTGGGAAGTGGGAGGGAAGTCGGGAGGGGGAAGTGGGTGGGAAGTGGGAGTAAAGTGGGTGGGAAGTGGGAGGGATGTTGGTGAGAAGTGGGTGGGATGTGGGTGGGAGGTGGGCGCGTAGTGCGTCGGACGTGGGAGGGATGTGGGTGGGAAGTGGGTGTGAAGTGGGTGGTAATCGGGGGGGAAGTGGGTGGGAAGTGGGAGGGAAGTGGGAGGGAAGTGGATGGGAAGTGGATGGGAAGTGGGAGGGATGTGGGCGGGAACTGGGTGGGAAGTGGTGGGATGTGGGCGGAAAGTGGGTGGGATGTAGGTGGGATGTGGGTGGGATGTGGGTGGGATGTGGGTGGGATGTGGGTGGGAGGTGGGTGGGCAGTGGGCGCGATGTGGGTGGGAAGTGGAAGGGATGTGGGTGGAAAGAAGGTGGGAAGTGGGAGGAATGTGGGTGGAAAGTAGGTGGGAAGTGGGTGGAAGTTGTGTAAGAAGTGAATGGGGAGTGAGTGGGGTGTGTATGGAATGGGGGTGGTAAGAACTCAGCAGCAAAGTCTTAACGGTAGAAAAGCAAAGTAGTAAAACGTTGAATTCAAGCCTAGGTATGTAAGATTCAATTTCTGGGCTCTACAGAGGACATTAATTTATAAACTATTTTCAAATTTGGTAAATATTTCACTCTCACGATTGACTTCAAGCTGATTGTGATACTGCACAGTGGTCGCTCCCATAGGCCGAAAATAAAAAAATCAATGTCAACATTTAGGCTTGAAATGTGTCAACACTAACTCATAATAGATCTAGCTATTAAACTGCATTCTTGATTTTTTTTTTTGCTAACCGTCCTGTCAAAGAATAGCATCAAAAAAGAGAGTATGAAATTATTTGTTTTTGACAGCTTGAACAACTTGCAAGTTATGTTCGCAAATAAAATCAAAAATACGCGTTTAAAAGGGAATGCTCGTCCCATGGAAGCAATTAATATTGTAAAGAAAGGTATTAACTATGTTTTGTGACAATTTGCGGGTAGTTAACGTGCTGTGTTAATGTTAAAAAATGAATGTAACATAGATACCTGTTTAATTATAAATTCGTGTGAAAACAATAATTTCATTTAAGCTTTTAGTTGTGAAGATAATCGAAGCTAACGATAAAATTTATGTTAAAATAATCGTCAATATTTACAGATTATAATGGTTTAAGTTTCAGCTGCAGAAACTTGCAGATTGCTGTGTTATTAGTATCAAAGCGGCTTCGCTTTTTTTCTGTTTTTTTTTTTTGTATGTGTAACTGTGCTCATTTGTACCGATTGTTGGGATTATCGTCTGTGCGTTTTTGTGCCATTTATTGTAATTGTCTTTTTGGTTCTTTTTGTGAATATTTAAATGTTTTGTTGCGATTTAGTTGATATTTTAATGTTATGTTAACATTTTTTATTATATAAGGTTGTCAAAAAAGTCTTGCGGTATTTCCGCAAGCTTGCCTTTGCAAGCGCGTAGTTCTAGTTGTATTCGACGCATCGGTTCACGCTAGAGCTTTTTGGAAAGCTCTTTTCACGCGCTAACGCGTGTTTGATTTATTGTTGTTTGTTTTTAGTCGTTCATGAGTTATAGCGTCGCAAACATGGAGCAAAATAAAGAGAAAATACGGCATATTTTACAGTACTACTACGATAAAGGCAAAAATGCATCTCATGCTGCCAATAAAATTTGTACAGTTTATGGACCCGATACAGTTTCCATTTCCACCGCACAACGATGGTTTCAACGTTTTCGTTCTGGTGCAGAGGTGATCGAAGATGCGCCACGGTCCGGAAGGCCTGTCGTCGAAAATTGCGATAAAATCGCTGAATTGATCGAAAGAGACCGGCATAGTAGCAGCCGTAGCATCGGCCAAGAGCTGGGCATGAGTCATCAAACCGTTATAAACCATTTGAAGAAGCTTGGATTCAAAAAGAAGCTCGATGTATGGGTGCCACACGACTTGACGCAAAAAAACATTTTTGCCCGTATGGATGCATGCGAATCGCTTCTGAATCGCAACAAAATCGACCCGTTTTTGAAGCGGATGGTGACTGGCGATGAAAAGTGGGTCACTTACGACAACGTGAAGCGCAAACGGTCGTGGTCGAAAAGCGGTGAAGCTGCCCAGACGGTGGCCAAGCCTGGATTGACGGCCAGGAAGGTTCTTCTGTGTGTTTGGTGGGATTGGCAGGGAATCATCCACTATGAGCTACTCCCCTATGGCCAAACGCTCAATTCGGACCTGTACTGCCAACAACTGGACCGCTTGAATGCAGCACTCATGCAGAAGAGGCCATCTTTGATCAACAGAGGCCGAATTGTCTTCCATCAGGACAACGCCAGGCCACACACATCTTTGGTGACGCGCCAGAAGCTCCGGGAGCTCGGATGGGAGGTTCTTTTGCATCCACCGTATAGTCCGGATCTCGCACCAAGTGATTACCACCTATTTCTGTCCATGGCGAACGAGCTTGGTAGTCGGAAGTTGGCCACAAGAGAGTCCTGTGAAAATTGGCTCTCCGAGTTTTTTGCCAATAGGGAAGCGAGCTTCTATAAGAGGGGCATTATGAAGTTGGCATCTCGTTGGGAACTCGTCATCGAACAAAACGGCGCATATTTGACTTAAATCGCATTATTATAAGCAGTTTTATGAACAATTGAAAATTCAATAAAAATACCGCAAGACTTTTTTGACAACCTAATATAAATTTCTGCTTAGTGGTTTCTTGTGAATGTGAATTTAGGCTCATGTATTTATTTGAGAGAAGATTAAAAAAGTATCTGATATTTTAAAATTGAAGATCGAGAGCGAAGGCTATGCAGTTAGAACTGATTTAAAACAATGAACGCGTTCATTATTTCTGCAAGAGTATTTAACAAATTGGCGAGAATGCAGTCGAAAAAGAACTACAGTTTTGGAAAAGCATTCTGATTGGCTGGTGAAAAATGTTGCGGTTTTATTGAATTGTTATGTACAAATACCTGTAAATGTTAAAGGTCGTGGTGGTCCCAGGGCAAGTTTTTTTAATGTGTTCAAGACGAAGCAAGAGAAGACGGACAGCTGAGATAATCGATGACGAAATCAATGAGCCAGCAACTGATTATTTGAGCTAAAAATTTGTTTGTTTATGTTGGGATAGTTTTATGTGCTTTGCATGGACTTACTGGATGGACCACTGTGTGTTTTATTACTTGTTATAATATTATAGAATTATAAAAGAAGATCCACTATGATATCTCCACTGGAAGTATTTTTGGACGCTAGCTCCATACAAGCCCGACCACTGTGTACTGGTTCTATACTGTTCATGGCACAGCGAAGCGCGACGGGCTTTATGCTAGTTCATTATAAAATGGTAATGCTTTCTTGGAAGGTAATTGAATGCCCTATCATTCATTCATACACCACTTCTGAATCCGGTGCTTGACTTCGGCTTTATAAAGGCTTTTATCGGCTACATTGCATTAAATTAATAAATTTTAAAAAAAAGCTAGATTTTAAGTGCGACTTTTACCACGAAAAAAATTGTGAAAAATTTATTTTATTGGTGACCCAAAGATTTATCTATTAAAAATACAACGTCACATAATTCATTCAAATCCGTTCAAGAATATAGAAGTTATTTGCATTTAAGTAAAAAATGGAAGGTTTCAAGTTCATGCAAATTGACTTGGTTTAAATGTTTTACCGTTCGTCGTAGGAGGCATAGTTAAAATTCAAACTGTGCTATTTAAGGGCTACTATGACCTGCAAAATTTATTTTGTACTTGGTTAAGATTTTTTTGTGATTGACTTAGGTTGAAAAATTAGTGCAAGAGTCAAAAATGAATCAATATCCTAATAAATTGTGCTGCGCTTGCGGTCATTACATATTCATACTCTGTACCGAAGGTACATAGAGTATATTAAGATTGTGCAAAAGTATGTAACAGGAAGAAGGAATCGTTTCCGACCCTATCAAGTATATATATTCTTGATCAGCATCAACAGCCGAGTCGATATAGCCATGTCCCTCTGTCCGTCCGTCTGTCCGTCCGTATGAACAAACTGATCTCAGAGATGGTAAGAGATAGAGGTTTGACATGTATGGGACAAATGCTTCTTATACTTGCAGGCAGATCAAGTTTATTGTCAATTTTCACCACGCCCCCTCCCGCCCCCGCAATTTTGAAAAAACGTCATATCTCCGACAGTTTTATAGATAGATGATTCGTACTTTCTAAAGATGGGTAGTCATTAGCAATATGAATCGATTTGCCGAAGAAATGATAAAGATCGGATGAGCGGTTCTCAAGTTATGAGAAAAAAGTGTAAAAAAGAGGCCTCCCACGCACACGCAGAGAGTGCACACGCCGCACAATCTTAGACAGAGAGAGAGAGAGAGAGAGAGAGAGGGAGAGAGAGAGACAGGTACAGAGTATTTTATAGTCGGGCTTGACTGACTTTCTCACTTGTTTTTATAAGACACTAGCACATAACCCGTCGCGCTTCGCTGCGCCTTTGACCGTATAGAACCAATATCAGCGCACATCCATTTACCAACATTGGAAAGTCACATTTCAAATTAATTCGTATTACATCTTTTCAAACCGAATTTTAAGCCAACCGGATGAGAAATAGATACATTTCATGCAGAATTTTCCGGTCGTTTCCACTCCTGGGAGCGGATTTTCCGACATTGAAAAATCACATTTTAAATTATTTCGTATTTCAAGCCAATCGGATAAAAAATAGTTTTTATGCTGAATTTTCCGACCTTTGGGTCAAATTTTCCAACATCAGAAAATCATATTTCAAACTATTTCGTATTCCATCCTTACAAACCGAGGTTGAAGCCAATCGGAAGAAAAATAGTTTTTTGAATGCAGAATTTTCCGTCCATTTTCCTCGTGGGCTCCGTCTTAGTACGCACCTTCACCACTAACAGAACTCCTGTCCAAATTACAGCCCTCTATCTCTTACCGTTTAGGCTGTGCGATGATTGCCAATGAGTCAGTGAATCTGTCAGTCAGTCAGTCAGTACACTCTTCTTTTTATAGATATAGAGCGAGGCCAAAAAGTGAGAGAGTATTGGCAAAGTCCAATATAATCTCTAAGATGCCGAACAATGGTTTTGCAATATGCAGCTGTTTTTTTTTTTTGGTGGCGTCGAAAATCGCGCTCTCTCCGCTCACACAAAGTTGAGAGCGTAAAAATCTAAAACAGCGATGGCCAGCGAGAGCGAGGCCAAATGTGAGAGTGCATAAGTGTGCGAAAATAAAGCTCCGTGAATCTGCTTCGACGTAATCGCTTCGAACTCTGTCGAGCGAATGACGCCTTTCTGCTCTTTTGGTCTCAGCTTCGGCAAGCGCTCGGGTCGTGTACATGTGAATAGCGAAATGTTTTTGGCCTCTGGGAGGAAGCAAGGGCTATTGCTAGTAGAGAGATATTAAAATTCCATTCAAACAATTCAGCATTTATTTGAGCATCTTTATCTTTATAATAGATGACGCCTTATTAAAAAAAACAAAACAAAAATTATTTGCTGTCTGCAGGCATCATAATTATAAATGTTCTGCCACGGAATTGGAAATGGCCAGCGTGGCGCGAGGGTAGAGAGTCAGCCGCCCATGTCAGCAGTCGTGGGTTCGAATCATGGCCTGACGCAAGCGAAGATTTTTTTTTCTTTTTTTTTGTTTTCAAATTGTATTTTTAAACAAATAAAATTGTTTGTTATTCTTCGATATCAAGAAAACACACTTCTAGTAAATATTTTCAGCATTTAAACGTTTTTTTCGTTTTGGAGAGCAATGGGTGCTGCGTTGAGGAAATGCTTTCTTAGTACAATGTCCGATCACTATAGGAAGCTATTGTGAAATTTTGAAATTTCTAACTATAACGGTGTTTGCTCCAGTCTGATGATCACAGAAGTTAACCAAAAAACAAAATTATCAAATAAAATAAACAGGGAAGCCCCATATCCCAAAATCGTTTTAAATTGTATTTTAAACAAGTAAAAATTTTGTTATTATCGAATCAAGAAAACACACTCCAACAATTTAAACGTTTTTTTTTTTTGAGAGCAATGGGTGCTGCGTTGCGAAATGCTTTTTAGTAAATGTCCGATACTATAGGAAGCTATTGTGAAATTTGAATTTCTAACTATAGCGGTGTTTGCTCCAGCCTGATGATCACAGTCCAATGTCTTATCACTATATGTATATAGTAAAAAAGGGTACAAAAACAAAAAATAAAAAAAATTAAATATAAAAATTAGAAATTAAATATAATAATTTTATTGTAGTATGATCACAGTCCAATGTCTTATCACTATATGTATATAATAGCTTATTAAAAAAAAAAAACAAAAATTATTTGCTGTCTGAGCATATAATTATAAATGGTCTGCCACGCAATTGGAAATGGCCAGCGGCGAGAGGGTAGAGAGTCAGCCGCCCATGTCAGCAGTCGGGTTCGAATCATGGCCTTGACGCGCGAAGATTTTTCCCCTTTGTTAACAAAAATTTGTTATTCATCGATATCAAGAAAACACATTTAGTAAATATTTTCAGCATTTAAAGTTTTTTTCTTTTGAGAGGCAATAAACTATGGGGCATAATGTCCGATCACCAGAAAGATAAATTTAAATAATATAATAAAAAAAATTATCATCTACAGCGAATATTTAGATGACGCCTTTATTAAAAAGAAAGAAGAAGCCCGCATAAGTTTTGATGATGTCCTAAAAATAACGGTTAGCGACTTCGACCAAACTTCGCAGATCAGCTTAAACATTACATTTTACCCACAATATACCCGCTGACCGTGTTTAAGAGCAGTAATATTGAGAACAAACACAGTTACTAAAATCCATTTTTCCGAACGTGAACATTTGTTGGCAGTAAAGAAGAGACTGAGCGGTTGATATTAGCATGCAGAAAAGAAGATCCAGTAAAGTTTCAGCCTGATAGCTCCAAAACTAAGGGACCAGTTCGCGCAGAAACAGACAAGAGACAGACGGACAGACAGACGGACAGACGGACGACAAACTAATCGACTCAGCTCGTAGAGAAAAGGTATCTTCGGCCGGTGATAAAGCTCGTATAATTTATGTAAATGTCTCTGAAATTCTTAGCGGAGTAATTTTATATGTAACCCCCGCAAGCGTTACTCCATTTATTAGTATAATTTTTTTTTGCATTCAATTTGATGTCTTAGAGTCATTTTCAACCGAAGTCAATCACAAAAAATCTTTGGCAGGTCATAGTAGCCCTTAAGTAGAATAGTTTGAATGTTAACTATGCCTTCTCCGACGAACACAAAAACAATCAAACTTAATCAATTTGCATCATCAATCAACTTAAAACCTTCCATTTTTTACTTAAATGCCAATAACTTCTATAATCTTGGACGGATGAATTATGTGGCGTTGTATTTTTAATAGAGAAATCTTTAGTGACCAGCAAAAAAATAATGCAAAGTTGCCGATAAAAGCCTTTATAACGCCGAATGCAAGCACCGGATTAAGAAGTGGTGTACCAATGAATGATAGGGCATTTAATTACCTTCCAAGAAAGCATTACCATTTCATAATGAATGAACCGATACTGAAGATATACACATTTTTCTAAAAGGTACTTCTTTCAAAATCAAAAAAACTAGCTTTTCCGTGATTTCTCGAAAACGGCCCCACTAAAAAATATTTGGACTGCATTTTTGGACTCAGCGAAGGGATTTACATATGAAATGACTGTCAAATGGTCGGGATCGGAAATGCTGTAAACTAGTGTAATTGCTGAAGTGAGACACGTTAACATTAAAAACAAAAAAGTTTTTCTCATTAAAACCCACTTTTCGACCGATAGTTCCTATGGCAGCTATAAGATATAGTCATCCGATCCGGTCGGCTCCGACATATTAGCAGTGTGCAGTAAAAAGTAGACTCTGTGCAAAGTTTCAGCTCGATAGCTTTAAAACTGAGAGCCTAGTTTGCGTAGAAACAGACAGACGGACGGACAAAGCTCAATCGACTCAGCTCGTCACCCTGATCAAGAAAATATATAGTTTATAGGGTCGAAAATGAATATTTCTATGCGTTGCAAACTTCTGGGCAAAATTATAATACCCTTTGCAAGGGTAGAAAGGGTCATATTTATTTAAACATTTTTTAATTATAATTACTTTAAAAGTAAACTTGAACTGTAATTTCATATGTTGAAGTTTTTAAACTTTTTTGATAAAAGCATTCATAAATTCCAATAAAGGTCAAACATCATTGCAGAGAAAAGACATAAAATTTGATAAAACAAGTTATAAAATCGGTCAAGCCGAGAAAAGAAAAGAATTAGCTTTCATTTAAATTTGATAGAACGGCTACCACATTGATCTTATTCTTTTTGTGTTTTTGGATTAACTTAATTTTATTAGGATTCGAAAGGAATTGAACTTGGAACTGACTTGAAATTATTTATGTGGTGACACAGACGTTTTGGTTTTTAAATTTCTTGAAAAATCCGTCGGAGCCACAGAAATTCGAGAGATTTCATTTTCTTATTTGAAAATCTAGTTTAGTGTCCAAGATAATAGTCCATCATAGAGTAAAACTTGTCAACCCTAAGCCCGTCTGTTGTTCTAAAATTTGAAAGATAACGCCTCCAATGTCAGCGGAGGTTGAGTGGAAAATTGGTTTTGGTTGATTCGGTTGGGATTTTAATATTAAAATAAGTTAATTATTCGATTCATTTTTTACAACCTATCTAAAAAAATAAGTTGGTATGCAAAATTTTCCTCAATTTCCCAAAATCCATTACTAATTTTTCCATTTTCCAAATCTTCTTTTTTCAGGATTGACAAAAAAAGCGTCAGGACGTACTTCAGGATGTTTTATCTAAAATTCAGGACTTGTCCAAGAATGTTAACGAAGAATTACAGCATCAGAAGGTCCCATCTGCCTAGAGATAAACCAATTAATAACACACAATTCGTATCAAAAATGTTGTGCCCCGTGTTTAATAAATGCTAAAAATACACGAAAAATTGATTAAAAAAACAACAAATTTATCAATATTGAGAATCAATGCAAAAACATCCATAGACGTAGGGAAACCACCGGCATGGCCATTAAACGATAACTGGCCGCAACACTTTCCACCGGCAGCTCCCGAAACTGTCCATAAGAACAGGATGAAGTATATATTTCTTGGTAAAACTTCGGCAAAATTTCCCTCAATTGTTTCGCTGGATGCGAACCAGGAGACACCATCGCGAAATAGGACAAAGTCAAGGGATGTCTGACTGGGGTCATGAGTCGTACAGAATATAGTATGTTGATGAGCGCTCCATTTTCAGTTTTATTGAAGCGCAACTTTAAAAACCATTCCTTTTCAAAGGCTCTGATCGAGGGAGACGACATTGGCATACCATCGGCTGAAGTTGTAGAATATTGTTGCCAGTAAATTTGCACATCCTCATAGCAAATTCGAGGAGCACTTAACTCTTGATGGCACTTATAAAACTGTCCGAGGTCCTTTTGTTCCTCTGACTCCTTTTTTTGTAGGGCCTGCAGAATCTGTTCACCCGACTTGCTGGGAAAATCGCAGCTGGCCTCATGCGACGCACTCTTATCATACTCGCCCTGCCAATCGCAACCCAAGCAGCTAAATTTACAATTTACCGCACGTTTCTCGCACTCTTCATCCATATGTTTAGCCATTGTTTTAAGATTCACTTCCACATTGCATTGTGGACAATTTTTCGGCAGCTCCCAAATAGCCTGACTTAGACTGAGATTTTTGCCCAAGTCTTTCCAGCTAATTGGAACCCGACAGTGGGGACAAAGAGCGTTTTTCTGTGAGAGGGTAGCTCTGCCCAAAATCTGTGTCACGCAATCTTCGCAAACGATGTGACCCCGAGTGCATTGATAGCAACCATCTGGATGCGGCACCTCACGGCAGACATTGCATATCATTACGAAGCGCAAACGCTCGCATAGCTCCAGATTGTTGATGCTCGTTGTGGAGACTTGAGGATTCAGAACCGATTCGGACTCGTCTTGATCAGCCAATAGACGCTGCCTCTTTGTGGGTTGGCCTATGTCATCAATTGGCCTCGGATGGGACATGGTCTAAGGTAGTGATTTATAATAACAACGAGAAAGCTTAATAGATTTTTATTTTACCTTAAAATGGGTTTATGTGTAAATTATATATTGAGAGAATAAATATTTATATACACAGAAATGGTGGGGCCAGTGGATTGAAATGTCTAGGCCAGGTTGACGGAATACTCCAATAACACTAGTTTACAAAAATAAATAAAATAAATGACCCATTTCAACTGAAATGTTTTTGTAGTGTAGTTTGGAATGGTGATCTCAAAAATCAATTTAAAAAATTTTTCATGGCTCCGTTTTTGAAATATGAATTTTTTCACTTTTTCGGTAGGTGCTCTTACATTTTAAGCCATATCTGACTTCATAATTGTCAGATAGAGTCAAGCCAGAAATGAATCGAAATGCAATTGAACTGCCAGTAATTGCGTAGAGCATTGTTTTTAAATCGGCTTAGTAGTTTAAACACAATAAGCAAAAACATTTAAAAAAATTAAATTTTTTGCTCAAAAATGCAAGAAATTTCATTTTTTAAACGCATAGAAAATATATATATATACATATTTTTATTTTTTTCTACTTAAGAATCGCACTTCTACGAAGAAAACCTGATAACGATTATCAAAATCTATGAACAAACACAGGAGCTGTGATCAATTTAGTGCAAAATTATGTGATATTTTCGTGATTTTTAAAAAACTAAATTTCCGGTTGCTTCGACTTTTGTTTGGTTCTTGATTATAATTTTTATTCTGGCTTTTCGCTAACTTCATAAAGTGACCAAACGTCGAAGAAAAATACAAGTTTATTTTTTGTGGTTTGTGTGTTCATACTCAAATTTGACTGTTACTTCTTCTACTCAATTTGATCCATCATCGGTAGGTGTGACACGATTTTCCTCACCAATACCTTTGTAACGAACACGGCTACGTGTGCAGCAAACTGGAGGCGTACTCTGGCTACGGGGTCGACTGTGCTCAGGGAAAGTGGGGTGGGTCTTTTGCCACCTAGAAAGCTGCCGTGTCACATAACTAAAGATAGTAGACAGATTTAAGGTAGAAAACGGATTAACACATTCAACCAATTGATAAACAAAAGATCACACAGCCTATACTTATATGAAGAACTTTGGTGTTAGTTATTCTTCGTCTATTACCCACCCAACCTGTAAAAACTATTTATGATTTATGCCTTTACCCTTATAAATGATGCAGCTTTTACTTCAGGTGCCCATATTAATAACAATTTAATTCATGATTCAACTTATAATAATTCCATTAAGTCATAATATTCGAAACGACAAAATAATCGAAATAATCGATGAGCATGGTTTTGAACTTTAACAAGCTGCTTATATACATTCAATTCTAATAGAACAGCTGATCTTCAAATTCCAATACAATAAAGTTAATTAAAGAATTCTATCCTGCCGGGCCAGTTTGGCCAACATCGAGTACACGGCAAAGTATTAAAATGAAAGCGCGAATACGCCAGGTCCGTGTACTAGATGTTTTGGTCGCGGACAGTATTTAATTGAGAGTGGTATGTGTATAGGTAGGCTCTGCCTTAGGGATCAGGTTGACTTACGTAGTTTGAGTATGCGGCTATGCCGTACTTACAAGAAAAACAGTTGACTCGAACGTCGTCGACAGGCCTGCAGACTGATGTTGTTGCACTGTGAGAACTATAAAACAAAATTAGGATCCACTTTAGGCAAATGCCGGATATACATACCATACCAATAGCAATTTCAATTCAAATTTAAAAGGGATTAAGTACTTATTTACAACTAGGTTATATATGTATATATTAATTCAAAAAGGTTTCAGTGTAATGTAGAAAGGTGCTTCCTTTGAGAGCTGGCTGAGACTCAGGCGCAAACCTATCAGGGAGTCTCACAGGTTTGGAGGCGGTGGCCACAAAATCGAATTCCGGAGTCTCGCTTTTCGCCACTGGGAGATGTATGTGGCCGTCTAATTTGAACGATCTAGATGAGCAGTACTATCATTCCGGGATGATTTGGGACAATTTTCGTACGGTCCGTAGCCCATACCAGCGCAATCGACACTCGGCTTGCCGTAGCCGTACCGCAATTGTACCAAGTCACGTACTCGTCGAACAATTCGTAATATGGAGGGTCGGCTAAACACAAGAAAAACACACACTAATCAATCCTGGGCAACATATGTCACTTTAATTCCTTTAAATACCTTTCTGCAAATTTCTTCACACACACATGAAGGTTTGTGAATGTGTGGGTGCGTGCGTCTATGTGTGTGGCTTGTAACAATTAATTGGCGGGCTGACTCCCATGTGAATTCGGCTGGGAGGGATCTACCACTTTCCACTAGGGGATCGGCTTAAGTCTGGCCAGTCAAGTTGATACGTGTTGGCTGGACCATATGAACGCGTTGCCGCAATGGCCAGCCAGAACTCAGCTTCCTCCACTGGCTATTCTTGCTTGGGCTTTACACTCCACGTACTCTGGTTGATAATCGGCTTAAGCACACGTTGTACACACAATTGACAATTATTGATCGTATGATCTGCACACTTCAGCTACCAATTTCAGAAAGAAAGAACTAGAATGCGGAAGTTGGCATTTCAGCGTGGTTAGATTGTCAAATTGATTTTCGTCACGGTTGCAAATTCTGGCTTATTGATCGGCCATCTTGCAAAATACCGACTAGTCAGCTGTTGGTGGCTGCATAACCAGAGCTGCCAGACTGACAAAGTTTGTGAACTAGTTCCGACGGTGAAGCCAGACCTGCCACTGCCAGTTAATATTCAAAAATACAGGGATTATAGTAAAATTATGGAAATTAGAAATCACACCCCTACAGCCTAACCTAAGTATTCGACTCTCTTCAGACAAAATTGGCTCTTGCCAATATTTATCGTAAGACCAGCTTTTCGAAGTTGTGTTGCTACCTCAGCCAAGTGTGACAAGTGTTCATCAAAAGTGGAAGACATGACCAAAAGGTCATCCAAGTATACAAGCACATGAGATTTCATGCTATATGAAATAACTTGGTCCATGAGTGTACACATTGTCTGAGGAGCGTTGGTTAAGCCGAAGGGCATTCTGGTAAATTGACATAGAGGACGATTAGGGACAGTAATCGCTGTTTTTGGTTTCGACTGTTCGTCCAAACAAATTTGCCAGAATGCGTCTTTTAAGTCGATTTTGGAGATGTAGTGAACCGGAGGAAGGCGACTTATTAGTCCTTCGATCAAAGGTGTAGGGTAAGCATCCTTAACGGTTACTTCATTCACTTTGCGCGAATCCAAACAAACTCTTGCCTTTCCTGGTTTCGAAACTAGCACAGCAGGGGACGACCATGCAGAAGCGGGTGCTTCTTCAAGCACACCTAATCGTATCATACGATCGATTTCTTCGCATAACTGTTGTTCCTTGGCTGGAGACAACGAATAGTATCGTTGTTTTATGGGTTTAGCATCCCCAGTGTCGATGGTATGCTGTATTAGAGTCGTTTTCCCCAAACCATCTCGCTCGGAGGAAGGAAAGAAGTCTACGACCGTTTTTAATCGGTTTATCTCACTGACACTAAGAGAAATACTATCAGACGATTGAGTTTGCCAAACCAATTCGTTTACAGCACAGGCATTTGAAATTGTGATTCCAAAGGCAGACCAGAAATCCATTCCGCAGATAATGTTTTGGGTAATTGAAGGTACAATCAGAAATTCAACATTTTTCTGCTGTAGGTCATAATCAATAGGAACAGTTAGAGTACCTAACACATATTGAATCTGGCCATCGGCTGTGCGAACTTCACCTTTTAGTTTTCTGAACTCGGTTTTAGTTGCAAGCAGTCTTTCCGCCAGTTGGCCACCTAATACGCTTTTATTAGCTCCACTATCTAGTAGTGCTAAGTAGCTTTCACCAAATAACGAAAGTGCTATGTACCGACGACTATCATTGCTTTTACTCACTACAGAAGAAACTATAACATTCTTAATAGAGCGTTTTTTCTTCCAAAAGGTTGTTAGTCGGGCTGTAGAACGAGTTTTTGATATGCAATTTACTTTGAGTAAATTGTATTGGGTTGGTTGTCGGTTCCCTGCAGTTCTGGAGGTGGCGATTGGCCATGCTAGAACTACCTACCCCGCTACTTCCTACATGGGTACTTACTAGAGTGACCCTATGGTAAGCGAACACCGAACCACCCAAAAAAAACAAATATTTATGCCCTGTATATTCTGTAACCCACCGCGAACCAGCGTACATGGGTACTTCCCTGAGTAACCCTGTGGTAAACGAGCGCCGAACCAGTGTACGAAAAAAACAGTGAAATGCAAAGCACAAAGCGTAAGCGAAATTTTGGTTCTTTCTTTCGTCCACGAAATAATTCGTTAAATAACAAAAACAATTGAAGTGCAAGCATCGTTATTTTGTCTTTTAGTTTGCACGCGTTCTCTGCATGGCTGGAACATTCATTGCTTTTCCCGTGAATTGTGAAATAAAGTGTTAAACAAACAATCAAAGAAGTGATTAAAATAAAAAATATAATTATTTACAAGGTAAGACAAGCACTTAACTGAACTTTTAAATAAAAAATGTATAGAAACCGATGTATTAGAAGGCTCAAAAAGAGAACGTAAACAAGTATACATACAAATTAAATCGTGTAGCGGCGAACGAAATGGTGACTGAAAGTGAAAATTTATTTTGTGGATATAGTTATTATTAACAATATTGACAGTGAAAATAATTTAGAAACGGAAAAGCAAAATAGATTGAATGAAGATTGAAAAAATTGGTTTTTAAGGCATAGGCCAACTCGTGAATGCGCTATGGACTTAGTAAATGTTTTGAAAAACAAAAAAAATAATATGTACGCCGCGGCGCGCCGTTTCGTTTTACAACGTTTAAATTATTTCAATTAATATAAATACTAATTTAAAACTTATAGATTTTATTTTAATTTTTCTTGTTTTCAGATGCAACAAATTTGGTCAAGGGGACTTGGTCAACTGAGGACCAAATACGCAAAGCCTTGCAGCTACAAAAGAAGCTGCATTTTAAAAATAACAATATCCGAAAGAGAGAGAAAAACAACAACAATTTACAATAAAAAATCACACAAATGAATACAAAATTTAATTTTAAATTAAAGCTGTTTTATTTATTTACTTCTCGGTACCTACATAAGAACCCCTATCATAGGCAGACACGTAAATTTCCATATTATGGGTACCTACATGAGTGCCCCCATCATGGGCACCCATGTAACTACCCATTTTATGGGTACCTACATAAGTACCCCTATCATGGGCACCCATATTATGGGTACCAATGTAAGTACCCTTTTTAGCCACCCTAATATGGGGACCCATTTCACTAGCTCTACGGTAAACGATGTGGTGGCGATTGACCCTATTTGCGGACATTTCATACAAAATACGAAATGAAGAAACGCATTGCATAGGGTTGGTAAAGTAAGTAGAGGTGGTTTCCTAGTAAGTACTTATTTCACCAGCCACGAACTACTTCCCCACAGGGTTGTATTCCATCAACCGAATATGATAAGGTTTAAACCGAATTTTATTTGAAAAGCTTGTCGTTTGAGTAGTAATGTCAGAGGTTAAAATTGATTTGCTGGTATTTTGCTAACAGAACACTCTTCTGGTTTTGAGACAGTCTTGATATCTGTGGCCTATCTCGTCACAATTCCAACACATAGTTTTATCGACTGAGCGAATAGCATTTATGTCAGAAGACTCTGCCATCTCTGAATTTGGTGTTTGCGAAATGTCCTCCTCGAGAACTACTTCGTTTAAAAAACGCTTGTTCGGGCTTTGTCTAGGCATAAGTTTGTTTGACAAGCTTAAACAGAACTGTTCATGCTTATAACATTCAGTTCGCAAAGTAGCTATAGTCGGTGTGGGAACGTGAAGCAATTCTAATCTCAATTCAGTCTTAAGGTTTCTCTTAATGTTAGCAATAAGCTCGCTATCTGAAATTGGCTGACGCAAAGCATCTACGATACTTAACATAGCGTCTAAGAAGTCATCAAAACTTTCGCCACTACGCTGCTTACGAGATCTAAGGGAATCTTTTATATCTTCTTCTGTTCGTTGGTCTCTATATTTCTCTCTCAAACCATCACATAGTTCAGACCAGTTGGAACGAGTATTTGTGCGTTGGAACCGCCAGTAAAACTGTAAGGCTGGTCCAGAAAATAGGATATTGGCAAATTGGTATAACAAACTAAAGTTTCCATTTAGATATTGGTCCGTTAAACAATTAACTCGATACAGGAAGTCCTCTATAGGAATGTCATTAGAAGATCCTGAGAATTTAATCTGCCAACTTGAAATAATACTAGCGATTTTGTCCGGACGATCGACAGAATCGTTGACTCGACTATTTAAAGTAGCACGACTTTTTTGATACCTGTTGTTACTTTGGCGTGTATTATTTGAACGCATGGAATGATTAGGCTCAGCTGCTGATTCGTTTGGGATATCATGCTGGTTATTTGTCAAGCTTAGATTTCGAATAGCTGAACTGATCTCGTCAGTCACCGCTATGATCATACTGGCACGAAATGTATCCAAAGAAGTAGTTATCAATTGCTGTATGCGCTGGTCAGTTACTACCGAGGGGTCAAATGAAGCGTTGGAGGCATCACGTCCAGTACTCATATCAGGGTTAGTGTGTTGCCTATTTGTCTGCGCTGTGGAGTGGCTGCGCGGATTATTGGATCTTGTATGGGGTCTATTTCGGGGAATGGCACCTTGTCGATGTGCGCCACGAGGTGCTCTAGGAGCTTGAAAGGGCTGCTCTGGTGGCTGACTTTCACTAGTATTCAAAACTGCCAATGTACATGGTTGTCGGCAAGAAGGGCAAGATTCGTTAGTTCCTAGCCATATAACAATACAAGATCTACCTTACAAATATTACACAGTACTGGCTCAACAGCTGCACTTGCTGCTAGATTGTCTGGACTACGTTGAACTGACATTTTATATTCCTGGGGCTGATAGACTTTAATCAGGCACGTGAAAAAAGGTAATTTTATACGTATAAGAAAATCTCAAAGGAAAAAAATAGAGGGAAGCTAACTTCGGCTGTACCGAAGTTTATATACCCTTGGAGCATGATATATGCTGCCAGTTTGATATGCTGATATAGTCATCCGATTTAAATCAAACTTGACAAAATTGTGTGGTAGTATATAATATAGATCTGTACAAAGTGGGAGCGATAGCATTGAAAACAAAAAGATTTTCTCACTAAGACTTTTTTTCAGACCTATCTTTTGTATGGCAGCTATAATATATGTTGTCCGATTTTGATAATTCTCGGTGAAATTATGTGAAACAAAAAACTTATAAAACAGGGGTTGGGGGGATGTAAACAAAAAGTTTTTCTCACTAAGATTTTTTCAGACCTATCTTTGTAGGCAGCTATACTATAAGTTGTCCGATTTTGATAATTCTCTGTGAAATTATGTGAAATCATAGAAAACTTATAAATACGGGGGTTGGGAGCGATAGCATTGAAAACAAAAAAGTTTTTCTCACTAAAACTACTTTTTCAACCGATCGTTCCTATGGCAGCTATATGCTATAGTCATCCGATCCGGCCGGTTCCGACAAATGTGCAGCGTATTTGTACCAAAAGACTTCGTGCAAAGTTTGGTTGAGATAGCTTTAAAACTGACGGAGGAGATAGCATAGAAACAGACGGACAGACGGACGGACAGACGGACAGACGGACATGGCTATATCAACTCAGCTCGTCATGCTGATCAAGAATATATATACTTTATGTGGTCGGAGATGTTTCCTTCTGTGCGTTACAAACATCCGGACAATTTTAATATACCCTCTCCAAGGGTATAAAAAAGATAATACACCAAACGGTAAGCGATATTTGCGATAAGTGTTTGTTATGTTGATATTTTGTTCATTAGGTAATTTGGGACTTAACCTTCTGTAAAATTGCTGCATCAAATATTGTAATTCATAAGTATAGGTCTGTGTCTTTTCGAAGCTAAAACTGAAACTAATAAAGAAAACTTTGTTTGAATAATTGCATAAATGAAAGAGTGACTTGTCGAAATAATCCATCAAGAAAATTCTCAATTTTGCTTATACAACTGATTTTATTCTAGCCAACAGTAAGAGGAACTTGGCGTATATCACCAAGAGCTATCTCAATTACTTTTAGCGAAAATAATCCATTATTGAAATAAGGCATCTATCACCTGGTAGAGAATCAACATGAAATCAAATCTAAAAATTCCAAAGTGAAGGGATATCAAAATCAAATAAAAGTTTAAATTTAACTAACTATTGTTAGCTAATGTACTAGCAATATGACTTGATTGTTGGTAAGGTTCCGCAAAAGATAGTCAGAAGGCCAAAAATCCTAACAATCAAGCATACGCCCTGAAACTACAAGAAAACATTGGATGGTGGTTGAATTGGACAAGGAATGATAGAATGGAATTTGGGAAGCGCGGGGTGAAATAATGCTCCAAACGAAGTGTACAAACAGAAATCCAAAACACATCGTGACTAAACACTTTTCAGACACTTTTCGGCTTTCGCCTTTTCTGATTCTTTAGCTTTTTCTGCCTTTTTAGCTTTTCGGCCCCACGTTGGGCGCCATTAATTATGTAACGAACACGGCTACGTGTGCAGCAAACTGGAGGCGTACTCTGCCTACGGGGTCGACTGTGCTCAGGGAAAGTGGGGTGGGTCTTTTGCCACCTAGAAAGCTGCCGTGTCACATAACTAAAGATAGTAGACAGAGATAAGGTAGAAAACGGATTAACACATTCAACCAATTGATAAACTAAAAGATCACACAGCCTATACTTATATGAAGAACTTTGGTGTTAGCTGTTCTTCGTCTATTACCACCCCAACCTGTAAAGACTATTTATGATTTATGCCTTTACCCTTATAAATGATGCAGCTTTTACTTCAGGTGCCCATATTAATAAGAATTTAATTCATGATTCAACTTATAATAATTCCATTAAGTCATAATATTTGAAACGACAAAATAATCGAAATAATCGATGAGCATGGTTTTGAACTTTAACAAGCTGCTTATATACATTCAATTCTAATAGAACAGCTGATCTTCAAATTCCAATACAATAAAGTTAATTAAAGTATTCTAACCTGCCGGGCCAGTTTGGCCAACATCGAGTACACGGCAAAGTATTAAAATTAAAATAAAGTATTAAAAACGGTGCCATGAAAAATTTTTTGAAATTGATTTTTGAGATCACCATTCCAAACTACACTACAAAAATATTTCAGTGGAAATGGGTCATTTATTTTTTTTATTTTTCTAAACTAGTGTTATTGGAGTATTCCGTCAACCTGGCCTAGACATTTCAATCCACTGGCCCCACCATTTCTGTGTATATAAATATTTATTCTCTCAATATATAATTTACACATAAACCCATTTTAAGGTAAAATAAAAATCTATTAAGCTTTCTCGTTGTTATTATAAATCACTACCTTAGACCATGTCCCATCCGAGGCCAATTGATGACATAGGCCAACCCACAAAGAGGCAGCGTCTATTGGCTGATCAAGACGAGTCCGAATCGGTTCTGAATCCTCAAGTCTCCACAACGAGCATCAACAATCTGGAGCTATGCGAGCGTTTGCGCTTCGTAATGATATGCAATGTCTGCCGTGAGGTGCCGCATCCAGATGATTGCTATCAATGCACTCGGGGTCACATCGTTTGCAAAGATTGCGTGACACAGATTTTGGGCAGAGCTACCCTCTCACAGAAAAACGCTCTTTGTCCCCACTGTCGGGTTCCAATTAGCTGGAATGACTTGGGCAAAAATCTCAGTCTAAGTCAGGCAATTTGGGAGCTGCCGAAAAGTTGTCCACGATGCAATCTGGAAGTGAATCTTAAATCAATGGCCAAACATATGGATGACGAGTGCGAGAAACGTGCGGTAAATTGTAAATTTAGCTGCTTGGGTTGCGATTGGCAGGGCGAGTATGATAAGAGTGCGTCGCATGAGGCCAGCTGCGATTTTCCCAGCAAGTCGGGTGAACAGATTCTGCAGGCCCTACAAAAAAAGGAGTCAGAGGAACAAAAGGACCTCGGACAGTTTTATAAGTGCCATCAAGAGTTAAGTGCTCCTCGAATTTGCTATGAGGATGTGCAAATTTACTGGCAACAATATTCTACAACTTCAGCCGATGGTATGACAATGTCGTCTCCCTCGATCAGAGCCTTTGAAAAGGAATGGTTTTTAAAGTTGCGCTTCAATAAAACTGAAAATGGAGCGCTCATCAACATACTATATGCTGTACGACTCATGACCCCAGTCAGACATCCCTTGACTTTGTCCTATTTCGCGATGGTGTCTCCTGGTTCGCATCCAGCGAAACAATTGAGGGAAATTTTGCCGAAGTTTTACCAAGAAATATATACTTCATCCTGTTCTTATGGACAGTTTCGGGAGCTGCCGGTGGAAAGTGTTGCGGCCAGTTATCGTTTAATGGCCATGCCGGTGGTTTCCCTACGTCTATGGATGTTTTTGCATTGATTCTCAATATTGATAAATTTGTTGTTTTTTTAATCAATTTTTCGTGTATTTTTAGCATTTATTAAACACGGGGCACAACATTTTTGATACGAATTGTGTGTTATTAATTGGTTTATCTCTAGGCAGATGGGACCTTCTGATGCTGTAATTCTTCGTTAACATTCTTGGACAAGTCCTGAATTTAAGATAAAACATCCTGACGCTTTTTTTGTCAATCCTGAAAAAAGAAGATTTGGAAAATGGAAAAATTAGTAATGGATTTTGGGAAATTGAGGAAAATTTTGCATACCAACTTATTTTTTTTAGATAGGTTGTAAAAAATGAATCGAATAATTAACTTATTTTAATATTAAAATCCCAACCGAATCAACCAAAACCAATTTTCCACTCAACCTCCGCTGACATTGGAGGCGTTATCTTTCAAATTTTAGAACAACAGACGGGCTTAGGGTTGACAAGTTTTACTCTATGATGGACTATTATCTTGGACACTAAACTAGATTTTCAAATAAGAAAATGAAATCTCTCGAATTTCTGTGGCTCCGACGGATTTTTCAAGAAATTTAAAAACCAAAACGTCTGTGTCACCACATAAATAATTTCAAGTCAGTTCCAAGTTCAATTCCTTTCGAATCCAAATAAAATTAAGTTAATCCAAACACACAAAAAGAATAAGATCAATGTGGTAGCCGTTCTATCAAATTTAAATGAAAGCTAATTCTTTTCTTTTCTCGGCTTGACCGATATTATAACTTGTTTTATCAAATTTTATGTCTTTTCTCTGCAATGAGGTTTGACCTTTATTGGAATTTATGAATGCTTTTATCAAAAAAAGTTTAAAAACTTCAACATATGAAATTACAGTTCAAGAATACTTTTAAAGTAATTATAATTAAACTAAAGTAAGTATAACTCACAGTGTGACCCTCAAAAGTATGCAATTGTTTGGGGGAGGGGTGGTAGCGGGGGGGCTGTGGTTCACTTTTTGGCTCATAACTGAGAACCGTCACCGATCTTATCATTTCTTCGGCAAATCGATTCATTTGCTAATTACTAACTATCTCAGAAGGTACGAGTCCTCTATCTTTAAAACTGTAGGAGATAAAACTTTTCCAAATTGGGGGCGGGTGGGGCGTGGCCAAAATTTAAAAAAAACTTGATCTGCGTGCGTAAAAGAAGCATTGTCCCATACAGTCAAACCTCTATTCTACCATCTCTGAGATCTTGTTCATACGACGACGGACGACGACGACGACGGGCGACGGACCTACCGGCTTTGATGCTGATCAAGTATTATACTTTATAGGTCGGAAATGATCCTTCCCGTTACATACTTTGCACGACTTTATATACCTTTATCTACGGTACGGTATAAAAATGTTTAAATAAATATGACCCTTTTTATACCCTTGCAAAGGGTATTATAATTTTGCCCAGAAGTTTGCAACGCTTAGAAATATTCATTTCCGACCCTATAAACTATATATATTCTTGATCAGGGTGACGAGCTGAGTCGATTGAGCTTTGTCCGTCCGTCTGTCTATCTGTTTCTACGCAAACTAGTCTCTCAGTTTTAAAGCTATCGAGCTGAAACTTTGCACAGAGTCTTCTTTTTACTGCACACCGCTAATATGTCGGAACCGACCGGATCGGATGACTATATCTTATAGCTGCCATAGGAACTATCGGTCGAAAAGTGGGTTTTAGGTAGAAAAACTTTTTTTGTTTTAATGCTGGCGTTCTTGAAACATACTCTGATGTATTAAAACATTTGTGTAAAAACTTTGGTTTATGCTGGCGTCTTAAACTCTGGTGTATTAAAACATTTGCAAGCAAATGGAACGAAGTTAACTTGGCCTTCTCGTTTATGATGATTTGTAAACGTGGTTTTGGTGTTGGGCTTTGGATAAACAAGCGATTGAAGCTAGGATACACCATTTAAAGCAATATTTATCATTATTTTTAACGTTAATTCTAGTTTCATAAGTTTTACAGGCATAGGTACATAGCCACTGGCGGGAACGTGTTCCAGCTTAACGATTGTAACTTCGAAATGATTAAAGCATTTTATCGCCCATCCGCTATCCTTTTCTTGAAACTCATAGCTTTGGGTGGTTAAATATTCGAGTGCATTCTCAAGAAGTTCGTCAATAGATTCTTCTTCATAAAGAGGTTTAAAACCTGTTAGAAAATGTCTATGTGATTCCACAGTTGTTCCGTCATCAACTTGCTTGACATAAGAGCCGTAAACTTTAAAATTTATCTTAATGGATCTATATTCACTACGACTCAAACAAATAACTTGCAGAATATCGCTTTTAATCATATTGAAAAACTCTCTTAGATCAATTGAGTCCCGGCTATTGCTTAATATGCGGTAAGACTTTATAGGCATCTGAGTATGGGGCGATATTAATATAATATTACCAATCTCTCCAATGCCGAAATCTCTGCCTCTTTGTGAATGTCAGTCCTTAAATGTTTATTATGCCTAGTTTGCACGTATTTTATTCCGCATACTTTACATTGAATGGGGTTGACTGCTTCTTGTTGGGATCCATCCTAATCTTTTTAGAATGGCTTACAGTGGGTTGTTCGTTGTTATCGCGTCGTCTCTGGCGTCTAGTTGAGCTTCCCGAGTCAGATCTAATTCGATCATATGCGTTAATAATGCTTGGCCCATAACAATCATTATAATGCACCGAAAAGGCTTCCAGTCCACTGAACACGCGATTGCACAGATCACACACAATATTTGATGCACTAGTCATTATGGTCACTTTTAATTTTTTACTTTTCTTAACGCGCTAAAAAATGTCAATTATCTACGTATCGTCTTGAAACACCGTTTGGAGTAAACTAAGCGATGGACTGCAACGCGATCGTTTGTAACAGTTTGCGGTAATACCAGAACCCCTTGGATTCACCAAATACCTGGAGTCCATTAATAAGATATGTTCCTTAAATGTGCCAGGGTCTATCTGGTTGTTTGATTGGGTCAAGTGTGAAAGAGCTGATAAAAATATGTAAAAAAGATGATGTGAGAAGAACATGGCTCATTTAAAGGCTTCCAATATAGATTATAGAATTAAAGATGGTGGGAGAGTGACATCATGTTAGATTACAGCTGACAGCTATCAGCTACAAGTAGTATAGAATTGGGGGCTCAGGAACTTTAGTTTTTTTGAATAATAAATAAATTAAATTTAAACATATAAGGGTTTTAGCGACCTGCATTGATTTTAGTCAAAGGTTTTGTGCTTTTTACAGCGCATACTGGGCCAGCAGCCCGAAATTTTGTCCAAAAGTCCCATTTTTTTGTGTGGGAAACTGGACAAAACGAAGGTACGCAATGATTTTGAATACATATAGATATTTTATGGCAAAATTTTTAACCTTTTTACAAAATAGTTTTTGAATAGCAACCGTTCAAAGTTGGGTTTTCTTAAAATTTCTGCAAAAAAAAAATAATTATAGTCAAAGTTAGAAAAGCAATAGCTGCCGCAATTTGATTTCTTATTTTCGACTTCGCACTAGATTGCCATAAAAAATTATCAAGAAGTTTCCCTTCGAAAGCGTTTACATAAAAAATGGAAAAAATCTCAAATTTTGTGGCTTTTTTTACATTTGGCAACTTTGTATGAAGAGTACCCAGAAGTACCCCTCTAAATTAGCTTGCAATATTGCTTATTATTTTCTTTAAGTAATGTACTATAGCTGTAGGTATGCGCTTTTGCGCGGTTTTGCTTTAAATTTTAATAATATCGCATTTAAAATTATATTCCCGTTTGAAATCAACCATTTTATATTATACAGTCAGCCTAGAAGTATGCTTTTTTCTAAACTTCGGAATAAAACACATGCACTCAGAGGTAAACTATTTTTATAAAGAGCCAATTTGAATGTGTTAAACTGTGTCGCATCCTCTTAGAAGCACTGAAGGTACCCTGCAGTACTGGAGAACTAGTTCGTAGCTGGTGAAATAAGTACTTACTAGGAAACCACCTCTACTTACTTTACTAACCCTAAGCAATGCGTTTCTTCATTTCGTATTTTGTATGAAATGTCCGCAAATAGGGTCAATCGCCACCACATCGCTTACCGCAGAACTAGTGAAATGGGTCCCCATATTAGGGTGGCTAAAAAGGGTACTTACATTGGTACCCATAATATGGGTAGTTGCATGGGTGCCTATGAAAGGGGTACTTATGTAGGTACCGAGAAGTAAATAAATAAAACAGCTTTAATTTGAACCTAAATTTTGTATTCATTTGAGTCATTTTTTATTGAAAATTGTTGTTGTTTTTCGCAACGTTTTTGTTGATGGTGTTGTTGTTAAAATGCCGCCTTTATTGTAGCTGCAATGCTTTTCGTATTTGGTCCTCAGTTGACCCAGTTCCATCGACCAAATTTATTAAGTCTGGGAAAAATGATGAATGATGTATGTTAATTAAAATAATTTAATTAAAACTAAGCTTATTGAACAATTAATTTCACTTACAATTAAGTTGAATTTTTTAATCAATTGATCAATCAATTTATAAATTAATTTGTTGGTACACAACACTACTTACAATAAATTTAATAATTCGGCTGTTAATGCTGCTTTGGCTTGAACGCCAACTACGTTGTAGGCTAAAATAGCCTCCTAGGCCAAAATATTCTTCAAGTTTTTTAAAATGCCACCTGACATAATTTGGCTCTTTATTGCATCAATCTGTTAACAAATAAATAAGAATTAGAATAAAATTAAAAATTGTAACAATTTCACAGGGAAGTTTTCAACAAATAGCTGCAACATGGGCTGACAGGTTTCCAAATTTGAAACTCTTTGCTTTGGGCAGCACAACATCCTATAGGCGCAATGTAATTAAAGAAACGACTCTGAATTTATACGTGTAAATTATGACCGCCATCGATTTGCGTTATGTCTGGTTTTTTTGCGAAGTGTACTTGTAAAATGGAGCAATACTATTTATTTTGTATGTATACTTGATTATGTTCTTTTTTGAGCCTTCTAATACGCCGGTTTCTATACATGTTTTATTTATAAGTTCACTTAAGTGCTTGTCTTACCTTGTAAATAATATTTTTTGTTTTTATTTAATTCACTCCTCTGATTGTTTATTTAACACTTTATTTCACGGGAAAAGCAAAGAATGTTCCAGAAATGCAGAGATCGCGTGCAAACTAAAAGACAAAATGACGAATTATGCGTGGACGAAAGAAAAAACCGAAATTTCGCTTACGCTTTGCGCTTTGCTTTTTACCCTTTATTTCGTACGCTGGTTCGGCGCTCGTTTACCACAGTGTTACTCAGAAAAGTACCCATGTACGCTGGTTCGCGGTGGGTTACAGAATATACAGGACATAAATATTTGTTTTTTTGGGTGGTTCGGCGTTCGCTTACCATATGGTCAATCAAGTAAGTACCCATGTGGGAAGTTAGGGGGGTAGGTAGTTCCAGCTTGGCCCATCGCCACCTCCAGAACTGCAGGGTAAATTGTACTATGTTAAAAAAATTAGATTTTTAATTAATTAAATTTTTATTTTTATTAACTTGTCTTAAGTATTGAATCTAAAGAGGAGGTGAAATAGATGGAAAAATCGGTAAGGGTAGTCAGATTGACTGAAAGTCCTCGACAGGGTGGGCAGTCAAGTTCTAAAACTGCTTAGGTCAATATCTCATAAACCACTAGACATATGAAGACATATGTTTTTTGTTAGTTATCTGGTACTTATATATACTTCTATGCAGGAATTGGGTCAAATCCAATTACAAGTTTTTTTTCTATAATTAAAAAACGAAAAAGTTGAAATATTTTTCGAGTTTGATTTGGATTATCAATATCGTATTTTATTATTTATTATTTTTGTTGTTTTTAAATGTTTTGTTTTGTTTTTTTATGTGCGTTGAGTTCAATAACTTAAGATCATATTTGTCGAAAATTTTGGCTTCCTAGCCAGGCTGGTGTAGAATTGAGATTTCTGGTACCACGTGCTGGGGTGGGTTCAGGTCCATTGTTGGTTACCATTTTTATACTGCAATCAACACAATCAACAAGAGATAGCTCCATTTTTTATTTTAAAACCAAAATTTTTATAAAAAAATGAATTAATTTAAATATATATTAATTATTAATAATATATTTTATATGTGTGAAAAATTTTTTTTTTTTAATAAAAATAATTTTATTTTTTTTATATGGTGATTATTAGTAGAGAAGAGCCGGGGGGGGGGGTGGTGGTGGGGTGGCTGTTTATGTTAGTACAAAATTTAGCTGCAAGCTCATACAGAGTAATCCTGGGGAAAGCCCTGTCAGTACTTGTTCGTTGAGGTTACAAACAAAAGCTTAAGTACTCAAACTTTGGTTGGATGTATCTATAGGCCGCATCAATACTGAATTTGATGAAATAATACGTGTAGTGTCCGAAATTTCTGTGTCGTATCTAATGTTATTTTGACTGGTGATCTAAACAGCAACATGCTTATCGAAAACTAATTTTGTCGAAATGGAATCATTAGGCTTATCACTAGTAAACAGTTCTGAGCCCAATCATTTTACTAGCCACTGCAGCACCCTGTTAGATATATTCTTCGTTAGTGATCCAAGAAAAGTCATTATTTATTTTTTATATATATTTATTACCGGTGTCATTACCTAAATCTGAAATTGATGTGGACGACTTAAATATGAGATTTGTTAGAGCTGACGTATCTGAACCAGTCTAAACTTGTACCTGAACTCTGTACCCCTCTGTGATAATAGTTTAGGGTTTTGTCTGTGTTAGTCCATGTGATGTGCTTGAATGTATACTACAAGTTAAGTCTAATGCTGAAGGTCTAGATGGAGTGAACCCAAGGTTCTTTAAAATACTTTTACCAAAGCTGCTAAATCACGTTACACACATTATGAACACTGTGTTTACAACCTCAGAATTTCCTACCAGCTGGAAAGTTGCTAAAATTCTACCAATACCGAAATCTAAAGGCGAGTTTAGACCAATTTCAACTCTGCCATTCCTTTCCAAAGTGTTTGAGAAATTAATGGTATCTCAGATGCTAAGATTTCTAAACGAAAACTTAATGCTCAGCGACAAACAATCGGGCTTTAAGAAAGGTAAAAGTTGCACAACAGCAATTTTGAAAATAGTGGAAGACATTCGTAGTCAGGTAGATGATAGCAATGTTACTTGCTCAACATTATTAGACTACAGCAAAGCGTTTGATACTGTAAACCATAGAGTATTAAGTACTAAATTAAGTAAAATATATAATTTTTCGTCAACCGCAATAGGTCTTATTGATACATACCTCAGTAATAGATCACAGGCAGTAGTAACCGAAACACGCTCTTCCGGGTTCTTACCGCTTTCACGAGGTGTTCCCCAAGGTTCGGTCCTCGGACCGTTGCTATTTACCTTATATATTAATGACCTACCTCAATGTTTGTCCGAATGTAATGTCCACCTATATGCTGATGATGTACAACTTTATGTTAGTCGTCCCTTACAAGAAATTAATGAGTGTATTAGAATTACTAACGACGAAATTTTAAAAATTAGCAACTGGGCGAAATTTAATGGCCTGGGACTAAACCCAATTAAGTCAACCTGTCTGCTTATCTACAAAAAGCCATTGAACGTTAGTGAGCTACCAAGGGTCGTTGTCAACAACACTGCAATTACATATGCTGAACAAGCCAAAAACCTTGGTATCCATTTCAACACGGCTCTTACGTGGTCCAGCCATATTGCACAAGCAACTGGAAAAATATACGGAATTATACGACAGCTGTCTATCACGCAAAAAACTCATCCCTCTTAATCTTAGGCTTCTAGTTGCAAAATCATGCCTAATTCCAACCCTTTTTTATGGAATAGAAATTTTTGGTTCCTCTGATGCTGGCAGCATGCAGAAACTACAAGTGGCATTAAATTCAATTGCAAGATATGCATTTAACCGTGATCGAAGAGATCATATAACTAGATATGCTCATAAAATTTTTGACTTAAGCCTAGAAGACTGGATTAGACTGAGAACATTATTACTGCTGCATAAGATTTTGACAACTAGAGAGCCTAAGTATTTATATGACAATGTGCAACTTGTGTCATCGAGAAGAACCAACAACATAGTTTGTAAGCGGGTTAAACTCGCTAGTTGTGAAAAGCAATTTTTTATTCAGGCAGTTCGCTATTGGAATGACCTACCACATTACATTAAGAGCATAAGGAGCGCAACGCATTTCAAACTTAAATTATCCGACTATCTAAAGGCACATTCTAACTCTAGTTCAACTTAATTTAATCTATCTCTAGTTCTACCTAGTCTAATTTAATTTTCTCTATCCAAATTAAAAATTAAAAATATCAAACATAATGATCATTGTGAGTCTTAATTACTGCTATTATTTTTACTATTAATATTACTATTATTATTACTATTTTTTTTTTGTAAACACCTATTGTGACCGATGACATCATTTATAAGCACTATGCCTTGTGTCATTGGGATATTAAATAAAATAAATAAATATAAATAAAAGCTCAACAGCGCTAATCCAAATAAAATTAGCCAAAATATAATAAAAAAAAATTAATTAATAAAACAATTATAATTAAATTTAATTACTAAATTAAATTTAAAATAATATATAATAATATTTTTAAACCTATAAAAAAAAAAACCAAATCATTTAAACCCCAATTAATAATATAAAAATAAAAAAATAAAACAATAAACCCAAAATTTACAAATAACCAAAAAAATTCCTAATAATTTAAATAACCATATTATTTAATTTTATATTAAATTATTATATTATATTTTTAAACTTATAAAAAATCAAATTTTATAAATTCACTCCCAAATAATAAAAATAAATAATAAACAAAAAAAATTTTTTCCCTCAAAATTTTGTGGCTATATTCGCTTGCCCCCACCCAAGAAGATCAACCCATAGGGAGGAGGCTTTCCCACCCCCTACACAAACATTGGTCCTTCCAGGCCGGATAATTAATCCCCCGCAGCAGCAAGCATTAGTGGATTCTCCTCAGGAAAAAAAAAGTTAAGTTAATTTTTTTCTCACCAGCCACTCAAGGTGGCCGCCATATTTTTTTCCATAAAAATATTGGCGCACATTATTTCCGTACACTCCAAGTACAACTTCTATCTATTTCCATCCTTGATTTGCCAATTAAATTTGAAGAAACAATTGGCCTCCATATTCTGCAGCAATAATTGAAATATCCATTGAACAAGCATACCGGCATTTGATCGACATACAAATAAACACACACCAGCCAGCAACGAACATTCAACCCTTTTTGGACATAAGCGCAAACATCAAAGGGATCCATCCATTTCTCTCAACCTATTTATTCTGATCCACACAGCAAATAAATATATATATAAATTAACTATTTTTTGCGCTCACACTTACATACACACAAGTGCATTTGACACATATTTACATACACTGCTTTGCGCTTACATACACACATACATACAAGTGCATCCATTCCACCAAATATATAAAATTAATTATATTTTTTTCTGCATTAACACATACATACACATACAAGTGCATCAACACTCAGCCCCACTACCAACATCACTCACAAATTCACATTGGAACCGAAATTTGTACAAACATCTCTCCTCATTCCATTTTGTCTTTATTCCACATTATCGATCCTATCCCATTTCAACTGCATTATTAAAACCTAAAAATCATCAATTTTACTTGTTTACATTTGGCACATACATACATATACATATACCAATATATCGATATCGATAATGCCCACGTGGGGCCCTTCTGCACGACAAGAAAGTATATCTTAAATCTGCGTCATTTACATATTGCCGTTAAGTATGATTAATTAATTTCAATAAATAAAAATAAAAAAGGGTTTCCAGCATTGAAAAAGAGAGTAAATTGCATCCGCCTATACACGCACAATTGATACGAAAAATTTCCAACCACACATTCTTAAATATCTCATTTTTTCCATACAATATTACGAAATATTTTCTTTGTCTGTTATTGGGTTTTGTTTTTATCCGAGACACCCATTCTAGTTCTGCTCAAGGTTTATACATTGTTGTTCCGTTTCCATCGTTTCACATTCAGTTAAAAGTGCTTATTATTATAAGTTGCCTGTTTCTGATCGCTTTACTGTTCTGAAAAAAATTCATAATACTATAGAGGTTCCCTTATTTATTTAACACAAAACAATTTTAACACGTCAATTAAACGCATGTCATTTAACACAAAACAATTTCAACACTAGTCAATTCAACGCGTCAGTTCAACATAACACAAATTCAACACTAGGAATTTCAACACTGCAATTGTAACACAATACAAGTTTACCACTACTTTGGCCAAAGCTAATTTAATCATTCCTCAATTCAACACACAACGCTTAAGCACGAAGAAACTGAATTACAGTGATCCCTATGACCTCTAAGACAGAATTCATTGATGTAAAATAAAATTGTAATATTGCAAGAATAAAAGTGAAAGTGTTTACTACAATCCGTGAATTTTTATCGTGGACCATAGTCCTTGACACGTAATTTTATCCTTGAAATTTCAAATTTAATACCCATCTATCAAAAATCAGAAAAAACTACAGGTAAAGTATAGGATGACGCAATAAGAGTGTACGAATTTATTTCTTTAAATTTTGGGTTTTATCAATGTGAACGCTATATTCGCTTGTGTGGCCTGCATTTTTAAATATCAACTTGTTTAGAAAATAAACCTAGATTAAATGACCCATTCCAATAAAATTGTTTTGATAGTATAGTATCGGAATGCTGACTCGAAAATCTAAGCAAAATATAAAATAGGTGTATTAGAAATTGGGTTTCTGGAGTATAAGGTAGTGTGTAGTATATTTTAGCATTCTTTGCAACGCATGTTAAGTAATTGATAATATAGCAATTGGGCTTGATTCTGCACATAACACTTTTATTTTTTTACCAATGTTTGTTCCTTTTTGACCGACTCAATGAATGTTTCCCATAGATGAATAAAAGACTTGAGTTTTTTCACGTAAGGCTTCTACACTGTACTGGGAAAATGAATGTAGGCGATGGTTTTCTAAGTGAGTAAGCGATGCCTGTTCTAATTTTCAAAATCGCGCGATTTTGCAAAAAAATTTTGTTTGCAACACAATCTTTCCCCTATGTAATCTTAAAATCAACGTCAAGACAAATAGATCTGTGTATGTTACCACTAATTACATTTTAATTTTTAACCTTTTTGCAATGCATTTTAAGTTATTGATTAAATCGGAATTGGGCTTAAAACTACACACAATATTTTTCAGCCTTTCATCATGGTATTTATTTCTTTTTTGATTTTTTGCACAGGTCACTGAATGCTGGTCTAAAATGCATTGCTAATGTTTGTTTCCTTTTTGAGCGTCTCAATGAATTTTCACTTGTTGCATGATAGACCTAATTTTCCATTGAAAGCGTTGGCGCACTGGCGCTGCCCCTTGTTGTTGGTCCGTGGCGTGTCCCATCGACATCTGAGACTAAACTGATTTCGACCCGTTAAATACAAAATAAGCAAATTACCGACGTGGAGCAGAGATATTTTAATATCTTTGAATTGTGATAAATAATTTTTGTTAAAAATGTCTAGTGATGAATTTGTTCCTGTACTAAGTGACGAATATTAAGATTGAACTGAATCGTTATTTTACAAGTACGTGTTGTATTGACATGTGTTTAATTTGAATGTGATAAATTGATTTATGCTGAAATTGTATTGTGTTGAATACGCATGTCTTGAAATTGCTTATTGTTAATTTTGTGTTGTGATGAATTTAGTGTTGAGTGAAATTGTATGTGTGTTCAAAACTAGACGTGTCACACCGTCAACAGGGGACAAGAAAGGTATCAAGAATGCAGTTACGCTTCGTCCATTCGCATTACTGATCAAAGTTCTTCTAAGTCACCGATCACGTCTATTGAACCAAGCTTCACCAGTTGTGCGAAGAAGAGTAAAAGCAGAAACATCTGTTCCGACAGAAGTAGAAGTTAAAGCGCAACTCCTTACTCAGCAAAGCCCGCTATCCACACGATCCAAAAACAGAAGGCAAAGACTTCAATAAGATGGCACTTCAAAAATTTATTGCCTGCACTGATAGACTGAGCCAATTTGCTGGCAGAATGTCGACTCCTTTACCACTGAAAGCTCATACAGGAACTTAGATTCGCCGAGATCAAATAAAATCATTATTTGATAAGGTAGAAGCTCCAGTACGAACAGCAAGACAGTAGCAACGTAGATTTACCAGCCATGCAGGCAAAAATACGAATATTGCTATACAGTCCACGAAAAATGTGCAGCAAGCTAAACGATGAGATTGAGATTGCCATGTCCAAAAACAAGGGAAATCCAGCGAAAAAGACAGACGGGTCGCCCAGAGGTTGCAGCCTACCGCCATGCGATACTGAGGTTTTGCTGGTGATTACCTACGGTGGCCTACCTTTCGTGATCTGTTTCACAGCAGTGCATATTAGCAACACTCGGCTGACACCAGTGGAGAAATAATATTCCCACCTCACACCGCTGAGACTATTGGTGAAGCAAAGAGAATACATAGTATCCAAATCTCCATTAACCAACGAAGGTTTTTCGAATCGGCCTGGTCTAATTTAAAGATCGGTTTGAAAATACGAGACAGCTGGTAACCAATAGCTTGATCTTCAACCTCTACCGTATCTCATGAGTCGGTCCTGCCCTAAAGAGTTGCAAAACACCATCATCTCAAATTGTTTGACGGCTCTTAATCAACTCTCAATTAATACCGACAGTTGGGACTGTCTGTTAATATTCTTTTGCGCCTCAAAGGTACCCCGGTGCGCGCCGTATGGGAACAGTCTTTAACTAATAAACTGAAGTCCCAAAATGGCAAGAATTAAGTATTTTCATAACGAGAGATGTCGAACATTAGAGGCAATGGAAGACTTAGGACCAGGCCCAAATACTGCTAGAGCGTCCAAATCACAAACGTTTTCTAAAAATCTAAAAACCTTTGAGACGAGGTTAAGGTCAACGCTCAGTCGTGTAAATATAAGGAAAACCATCCACTATCCGGTTTATTGTCCACAATTCCTTCAAATGTCAATGCCAGAAAGATCCAAGTGCATACCTGAATAAAGTTATGTTTAGCTGAGCGCTAGAGGGCATCAACTAAAAGTTGTACAAGCACCCACAATTGTTATATGTATGCAAGGCTGTCATAACACTTTACTTCATCGTGAAGATGCCCAAAAGGGGCCCTCAGCACATAAGCACATGCGAGCAGCAACACCTCCATGTTGCACAGTCCATCTTCGGTTCAACAAGCAAATGTACAGAACTATTTTGTTGCTAATACGCATGGTGTTCTCATTGGTACTGCAATAATCCATGTATGAGTCATTTTAGGCACCAGATATACAACACGTGCGTTAATTGACTCAGGCTCCAGAAGCGACTTATATTTCTGAGCGGCTGTTTAATAAGATTAAATGCCTTTCAATCCATCAAGCTCAAAGTTTCTGGGCTAAATCAATCTATTGCGGCCCAGCCCATAAATTCCATGCCATTTCCAAATTGGCTCTCCGATAAAGCCCGAGTTCATATCGATACATCAACGCATTTGTACTGCCTCAATTGTGAGTCAATCTTCCTACGTACACGATTCCACAAAGTTCGTTACAAAATATATGCCAAATCTCAAGTTGGCTGATCCCGGGTTCTATAAAAGTTCTCAAATAGACGTGCTGATAGGTGCTGATATTCTACCATCCATTGTTTTAAGTGGTTCCCCAATCTAACATTTGTGGAACTCTTGCCAGATATTATTATCTTCGGATGGATTCTCACAGGTCCAATTCAAAAACCAACTCTAAAATAATTTCCTCACTAGACTCAAGTTTCAGTCAGTTCCAGAGACTGCGCCCGGTATGCTCACTACGAAATTTTGGGAGGTGGAGGACCTTCAGTAAAAGTAGTGAAAGAATCGAATTCCATTTGTGAGAGCAATTTTGTTCAGACCACAAAAAGGGATGAAAACGGCGAATATATAGTTACACTACCATTCCGGAATCCTGACCACATAGATTTAAGGACATTCTATAGATCCATTGCGCTCGCTCGGTTTCTCAAAAACGAGAGTCGATTGAAGAAAACGTTTCATTAAAAAGAGCAGTATGACGCCGTCATACAGGAGTATCTGGACTTAGGTCATATGAGCCAAGTTTCCCCAAATTCCAAAGCTGACAATTTTTTTATGCCTCATCATGCGGTTTTCAAACCCACGACAGCACTACCACAAAGATCCGCATAGTCTTTAATGCCTCCAGTCCATCATTAAATAGCGAAAAGCCTAAATGACTGTTGCATATCGAGTCCTGTTTTGCAATCCGATCTAACAATGCAGATCCTTAAGTGGCGTTTTTGTTACGTTTTTTAACGCTGATATAACGAAAATGTATCGGCAAATTCTAGTGGATCAGCACACGCCCGCTTTAACGAATCCTTTTCCGCAACAAAAATGAAGAACTTTGCGATTTCGAACTTCACACTGTCACGTTTGGGTGAGCATTATTGCTCGTTCTTAGCGATACGTGTGTTACAGCAACTGGCTCAAGATGTGAGCGAGCAGTATCCGGTAGGTAGCGAAATAATATCCAATTTCATGTATGTCGATGATGTTCTGGCAGGTGCTCATTCAAAGCAGAGTGCCATTTCCGCCATTAAGAACTCGACTGGCTCTTGACGGTGCCGGTTTCCGTTAAGGAAATGGGCGTCCAATACCAAAGATGTCTAAAGGGTATTCCCAAGGACCACCTACTGTCAGCCGACTTCCTCGAAATTGAGGATTCCAGTGTAGCAAAAACATTAGGAATCCGATGGCAAAAACAAACAGTGACCAGTTTTTTTTTGAACCGCAAAATTAAAATATCCAGTCATACACAAAACGAGAAGTTCTGTCCCAGATAGCTCAACTATTTGATCCAGCGGGCTGGCTCGCACCTTGATGTCCGAGGCAAAAAATGTTTGTTTAAGGGATATGGTTGAAGGATCTTGCATGGGATGAACCGCTACCAAAAGACCTTCTCAAGAGTTGGCAGGAATTCGCATTAATTATCCTGTCCTACGTGAAGTACGTATTCCTAGATGGCTTAAATTTGTCCCAAGGCAAAGTTGCAATTCCTGGGTTTTGTGGTGCCTCCCAAAGAGCATATGGTGCTGCAATTTACGTGCGCAGTGAGACAGAGACAGGGGTTTACATTATCTCCTCTGTGCAAAAACTCGAGTGGCGCCAGTTAAGACTGTATCCTTACCGCGATTAGAGTTGTGCGGTGCGACCTGGCTGACATGTCGACAGTTCTCCGACTTGCCAGTAGCTTCAAACGTATTTGTTGGACGAACTCCACAATCGTTCTAGCCTGGCGCTGAACAAACCACCCTGCAACTGGACAACATTTGTGGCGACAGTGTCAAAGATAATCGAATCCGTTGATCCTAGCCAATGGTCCCATATGTCATATCGAACAACCAGCCGACACGGCAGAGGAATATCTGAATAATAAGTTGTGGTGGCAGGGACCCGAATAATCACTTCAAAGCACGAATGGCCATCAATGGTAAAGCAGTCCACAAAACAGCCATAGAACAACGCACTGTCAAGTGTACGTTCCACCATAGTGCCACCATCCTTCGATTTGCTAGACCGTTTTCCCGAATACAACAAGGCACTCAGGTAATGGCCTTTGTTATCCCGTTTTGTCAAGCTGTATAAAAAACACTCTACGAAATTTCCTGCTGAGCTCGGTAATAAGGAACTAACTGAGACTCAGGAACGTATATTCAGGTATACACAATGTACACAGTATAAATAAGTACATAATACACGCGACAAACGACCCACTTCAATCATCAAGTAGTGTTGACAATTTGAACCCCTTCATTGATAGCGAGGACTACTGGGGGCCTTTGCGGTCAGTGAACATCGGCTCATAAATTATGACGAACATCCACCTATCATCATTCCTTATGCCTGTCCACTTTCGCGATTGCTGGTCCGTTTCACATCGCATATCGCTCCATGGTGGAAACCAATTAACGATGCGTCTCATCCGATCCAAATATTGGATCCCCAACTTCAGGTCTGGTCAAATCCACAATTAACAGCTGTAAGATTTGCATAATCCAAAGAAGAGACTCCAAGCTCAGCTTATGGGCACGTTGCAAGTGAGAAGACCTTTCTCAGTGCTTTTTACCCACATACTGGTGTTGACTTTGCAGGTCCTTTCGGGCAAAAAACTATACTGCTGCAGGTCGCGGTTGTCGCATAACTAAGGTATGTGCTGTTGTGTTTAGCACAAGGCAATCACTTAGAAGCCACAACAGACCTATAACAACCGAGAAGTTTTTGGCGGCATTTGCTCGTTTGTGTGTCCAATGGTCCCAAAGTCGATTTTTTTTGGCATAAAGTCTGATTATAAAGATTTCTGCACGAAATTTGGCTTATACTCATATTTCGGGCCCCCCAAAGCGACTTACAAATATTCGTTCACCTTAGACCATTATTTTATATAGCTGCCATATAAACGATCTGGCCGATTTTCACTAACTTTGTTGTTTTTTAAGCTATTGAACTGAAATTCAGTTTATACACGTATTTTAGGCTCCCAAGGTATCCTACCCAATTTGGTTCAATTTGGACTATTATTTCATATAGCTGCCATATAAATGATCTGGCCGATTTTCACTAACTTTGTTGTTTTTCAAACTATTGAGCTGTAATTCAGTTTATACACGTATTTTAGGCTCTCGAGGTGTCCTAACCAATTTTGTTCAACTTAGACTATTTTTTTATAAATGGCTGCCATATAACCGATCGGGCCGACTAGCATGAATCTAGCTGATTTTGATGATGTAATAAATGCAATATTTACAGAAGCTAATCTTTAAACACAACTTTAATTAGGTATATATTTTTAATCATTAAATTCAGAATCTAAATTTAAACAGTATTTATTCTCAATATCGGATCTATCCGAATCGGTATCAACAGTATTATCTTCATCACAATGAGGGTCCATACTACTACTTAATGTAAAAGAGGGGAAGTCGGAAGAGGTATCTTTTTATTTTGTGCCTTTCTTTTATTTAAACATAAACTAGAGATCAGTGGATCGCGAGAGTCCATAACTCAATGAAAAAGTCGTGCATATTATTCTGACAACTGCTTTTTCGTGCATGCGTTCTTTAATCAATACTTAATGCTCAAACTCGAAGTGGTCTGAAAAAATCGTGATTTCGCGGGTTTGTGAAAATTTGTGATAAAACCAATTAGACTATCGTAAAGAGGACACTTTAATGAACAATATTGCATTAACAGTTACGACAATCCACGACAATCCACCAAACTTTTACTCCACGAAACAGAATTATTTAGAGGTTAAGCTCGCCTAAAACAACACACAACAAATACACATAAAAGAGAGGACAAAGCACATATATAGAACAAACTGAATCGAAATTGCATTAAACATACCCTGTACATTATTTTCCATAGTTTACTTCAATGGTTTTAATCAATTTTCGTTTATTTTGAAGGCAATAAACTTAGACAAAATTTTCCACAACAAAAGCCACGTGCGGAGTTAAATGAATGGCTGACTTTCAGGGCTTCGCAAAATTTTTAGGGCTGCATTTCATAACAAAATTTTTGATTCTATGACCGCTGGGATATACTCTTTTAAAAAATAAATCAATTTTTCCACAAATCGCAACTTTTTTTTGCACTTTATGCCAAAAAAATCGACTTTGGGACCATTGTGCGATATCCGTACCGCACGTGGGATAATAGGAAGACCTGTAGTTAAGCTGGTTTTTCTTCCTACTGAATCAAATCTCCAAGCCCAAATCACGAGTTAACTCCTTTCTCTAAGTGTAACTACTCTTCTATCTTCATCTTTCGTAATTCATTACCTCCATTAACCACGCAAACTAATCCATTCCACTTCATTATTTTTCTTCTCATAGTCCGATAATAATTATGGCTCCACGTCCTCGCCAACAGCAGAAGCCGTCGACCGCCGAGAGGTTCTCGAGTATGGACTCCTACCGTTGCCGAGTCTGCTCAGGCATCCATGCACTGAAACGGTGCAGGACGTTTTTGCGTTTGAACGCAGAAAAGCGATTGAGGCCAGTACTTGTTAACAAGTATTGCTCCGAACTGCCTCGCTCACGGACACTCTGGGGCTCATGTCGCAGTAGAGACAAATGTCGCCTATGTGATAAGGATCATCACACGCTTCTCCACTTCCATGAAAAAGCCACCAGAAAACCGTCTCCACGGGCATCCCTGCACTAAGAACCACCGACCACACTCTCAGGCCTCCACGCCACTCTGATCTCCATCCCTGACCACACTGCCGCGCATCGCAACCCCAAGTGCTGCCAGCTGCCACGGCGATGATGGATAAGGAACCACCTCTTACGAGACTCCGGGGCACTGATTGACCCTTGCGAGCCTATGAGTCGCATTAACGCCTCGATGGCTCGAGCGTTCCACCTCAACAGCGTACAGATAGGGGACGAGGAGGCGTATCAGCAGTGCTCAGGTCCATGTTGGATAAGGAGTTTAGGCTGGGGTGGTTCTTAAAATTGATCCTGATCTCCGTATGCGAACTCCTAGTACGCGATCGGCTCAGTATTAAGGACAAATTCGACCATATTACCCTGGCAGATGACAGGTTCTTCCGCCGAGCATTGTGGCAATCATACTCCGGAGCGGACATCTACCTGGATATAATCCGTGCTGGCGTCATTCAGGTACTGCGGGACTACCATAGCCCAAATTACAGTCTGGGGCTGGACCTTGTCGGGCGTCTGTCGTACGTGAGCTGAACGGCTTAAATCCTCCGAAACCCTCCATGAAGTAAACCCTCAGTGAAGTTAATTTTGCAACTAATTAATATGTTACATTCAAGGACATTGAAGACCATCCCGGTAATGTATTGAAACCCCATAAGAAGTCGAACGCGTTATTTGTTCCCTCCATAACAGTAAACTAAAAGACAAAATGACGAATTATGCGTGGACGAAAGAAAAAACCGAAATTTCGCTTACGCTTTGCGCTTTGCTTTTTACCCTTTATTTCGTACGCTGGTTCGGCGATCGTTTACCACAGTGTTACTCAGAAAAGTACCCATGTACGCTGGTTCGCGGTGGGTTACAGAATATACAGGACATAAATATTTGTTTTTTGGGTGGTTCGGCGTTCGCTTACCATTGGCAACATGAGGAGTCGTGGTCGTCTCGCATACCATATGGTCACTCTAGTAAATACCCATGTGGGAAGTTAGGGGGGTAGGTAGTTCCAGCATGGCCAATCGCCACCTCCAGAACTGCTGGGTAAATTGTACTATGTTAAAAAAATTAGATTTTTAATTAATTAAATTTTTATTTTTATTAACTTGTCTTAAGTATTGAATCTAAAGAGGAGGTGAAATAGATGGAAAAATCGGTAAGGGTAGTCAGATTGACTGAAAGTCCTCGACAGGGTGGGCAGTCAAGTTCTAAAACTGCTTAGGTCAATATCTCATAAACCACTAGACATATGAAGACATATGTTTTTTTTTAGTTATCTGGTACTTATATATACTTCTATGCAGGAATTGGGTCAAATCCAATTACAAGTTTTTTTCTATAATTAAAAAACGAAAAATTTAATATATTTTCGAGTTTGATTTGGATTATCAATATCGTATTTTATTATTTATTATTTTTGTTGTTTTTTAAATGTTTTGTTTTGTTTTTTTATGTGCGTTGAGTTCAATAACTTAAGATCATTTTGTCGAAAATTTTAGCTTCCTAGCCAGGCTGGTGTAAAATTGAGATTTCTGGACCACAGTGCTGCGCTGGCTCAAGGTCAATGGTTGGTTACAATTTTTATACTGCAATCAACACAATCAACAGAGATAGCTCACAACATTTTATCGGAATAGCAATTGGTATGTCTGGACAATATTCATAACGTCTAGAACTATTCCGCCCTACTCGTTAGCTGTGAAATCAGGATTAAAATTTGCCAAGTTTCTGCTGGAACATGAACAAAATGTTGAACCCAATTTTTCGTGTCTTTCTACAACAGTATTAGATTTAACTAAGGAGAACTATTTTTGCAAAACATGTGAAAAACCAGATATTAATTTAAGTTATGTTTATGCTGCCAAGTCGGTTATTTTTAATGAAACAACATATAAACCAAAATATTATTTAGCTATTAAAAAAATTCTTTGGAACTGTATAAAATTATAGACTTATTAATAGACAATGAAAATGTTTATGTTATATGTTACCAGATAAGTTATTGTTTCATTTAATATCCATTTAAGAGCATACGAAGTAGGTAAATTAATGGAAAAGGTATTCATAAAAAATATCAAAGAATTTACTAGTCCGCCATTACATCTTTATCCTCTAAACAATGGGAAATCCTTTGTTAGACATAAATACTTTTAATATTTAATAAAGAAAATGAAAATCCATCGTTTTGTTAACTTTTTAGCTGTTAATGTTCTGCATTCAAGAGCAATTTGAACTCAATTTGAGTATTTGTTGGTCTTAAAACAAGTCCGATTTGTTCTCTTTTTGAGCGAGTTTTGTTCATAATTTGAGAATAGCATCAACGTAATTGATCTCATTTTGAGTAAAAATGTTTATAAAACAAGTTCAGTTTGGACTCATTTTGAATTGGTTTGTTCTCACAGTGAAAACTATTTCAACTCATTTTGAGTAGATAACGTTCTTATTTAAAGTTGCTTTCATTCTCAGGTTTTTAAAACGAGAACGACTTTACTTAAAATGAGTTTGGTTTGTTCTCAAATTTAGTAAAATTTGTTCTTGAAAACGGGACAACATCAACTCGATTTGAGTTTTTGCGGTCTCAAAAAATTGATCTTGAAGTGAGAACATTGCACTACATGTGAGAAAACCCGTTCATGCATACTTTTTGACAACGTTTGTGCTCTTTTTGAGTCCAATGTTCTCGGTTTTTATACCCTGTTCCCATTAAAAATGGGAAAAAGGGGATCATGAAGTTGTGCAAATGTATGTAACAGCCAGAAGGAAGCACCTCCGACCCCATAAAGTATATATATTCTTGATCAGCATCAACAGCCGAGTCGATTTAGCCATGTCCGTCTGTCCGTCTGTCTGTCTGTATGAACGCGTCGATCTCAGAGACTGTAAGAGGTGGAGCCACAAATTTTTGCATGTATGTAGGTGTATACTGTACCCACATCGAGTTGGTTTCAGATTTGGAAAATTCCACCTCCTCCATCTTTTAGCAGCGAGAAACTGTCTCTCTCTCTCTGTATAAACGCGTTGATCTCAGAGACTATAAGAGGTAGAGCCACAAATTTTTGCATGTATGAAGGAGTATACTGTACCCAGATCAAGTTTGCTCCAGATTTCGCAAATTCCTCCTCCTCCTTCTTCTAACCGCGAAAATCTGTCAGAGCCAGAGATTAAAACCGTAACCGAAACCGTAACCCGTAACCGCTGAAAACACTTTAAAAATGTAAACCGAAACCGTAACCATAACCAAAAAAAAGTTTTTTTTATAACCGTAACCGTAGAACCTTTATTTACATAACCGGTTATCAGTACCGTAACCGAAACAAATATATGGGTTAATTTCGGTTTTTCCTCTACTAGTAAAAATTTCGATTTTCATACAATGAACATTTTACATACATATGAATTTATTTTTTAAATTTTTCTGCTTATTTATACATATATGTACAATGCCAAGGGCACTTTCATGGATCCATTTATGTAGGATTAGAGGTATATGCAGTGTCCTTTCTTTTGGCCTGCGGGAGCAAACTTGACTACTAAGACATAATGCTATAGCGACATCCAAAGCGCATCGGAAGATTAAATTAGCACATTAAACCAAAGGCAATATTCATAGCCACAGCCAGCTCCATTGACTGGAGGCGGCTCCTACTCGCCGGGCGTATTAGTTTAATACGGTTTAAAAGTAGCTGGTAGGTGACGACAACAGCAGCGATGGGAGCAACGGAAGCTACCTCAGTAAACCGGAGGAGACACTACCATAATAGTCTGTGGAGACTGCAAAGGCTTAGTGCTGTTTGTCAGTAGGCTGTGGCGGCTACGGAGGTTTGGACTCGAATGGAGTGTATGCATTGGGTAAATGACATACCAGCCATTACAACTTTAGAAGCATACCGAAAAAGATCCTGAGCTATGTATGTAATTAAATGGGCTGTGACAAATTTGTCAGCATCTGAGAAACTAGTCTTAATAAATTATTAAGAAAATTAGCTATTTATATACATAGCTACTTTGATAGCTACAACCACTTCTAACTATTTTTTAATGCCGATCTAGCTTGCTAAGCCCGCAAAAAGTTGGCAAACACTGTACATAGACAGAACAGATCAGTTTGCTTGTAAATATTATTAACATTGTGCGCGATAACAAGGGCTAAATCCATCACTTTACTGGAAACTGTTTTTTTATGATATAGAAAAAAACATAACATTAAAAACAAACAACAAACATAACATAAGCATAACATACAGAACATGCAAAAATGTTTGTAAAATAAAATGTTTAGTGTCAGATATTATATACGTTGACCAATTAAACTTAGCACGATACTTCTGTGAATTCAGTAGTTTTTTTTCTTTTAGTTAAAACTTATAATGTTAAACTTTAAAATAGGCGGAAATAAAGGTGCAAATTCTGTATATAAAATTGAAGCTTAGTAGATTTACTCAATAAATGAGATTTCAAATGGGGCCGCTTTTGGCTACCAGAATAAAAAAAAATTTTATTCCAAATAAAAAAACCAAAACCGTAACCGAAACCCGAAACAGAATTAGCTAAATAACCGTAACCAGTACGTTACCGATATCCCACAACCGTAATATAACCGTAACCGAAAAAATCGATCGGCCATAACAGTAACCGTAACCCAAATATTTTTTATCGGGTTTTTTATAAAAAAAAAAAAAAAAAAAAAAAAAATAAAACAAAAAAAATATAAAAATACTTGGGCCCCGGTTAACAAGAAATTTTTTAAAAAAAACTCGGTCTTACACGGTTGCAAATTTGCCCATTCCCCCTTTAACACGCTAAAAACCTCGTTCTTACACGATTGCAAAATATCGATATGTATTTTTTTTACTGCGTTTATCGCGTTAGTGCCTTTGTGCCTGTGTCATACCAAAGACCAATATAATCTCTAAGATGCCGAACGCCAATACAAAATGGTTTTGCAATATGCAGCTGTTTTTTTTTGATGGCCTTGAAAATCACGCTCTCTCCGCTCACACAAAGTTGAGAGCGTAAAAATCTAAAAATAGAATGCGCTTGCTTGTGTGAGCAATGCTTGAGAATACGTGTGCACACTTACAGTCGTCGGCTGTCTCTGTATGCGTACAAAAACGCGGCTGGCTCTAGAGCGCTCTCTCTCTCTGGCTTCTGGACAAAATTTCAAAAGAGCGAAAAGCCACATTCAAAAGCCAGGGGACAAAAATCGTGTGCAAAAAAATCGTATGGCGTTACTCATCTTCATGTTCTAATGTCTTTGGTCATACGCATGGGTTACTTGTCGAAAAAGGGAAATCCCACATATAATCTGTCAGATGTACGCGTGTTGTAGTAGGTGCAAAAATCTTGAGCTTTGCAGACGCGTAAATAAAAAGTCAAAGATTTTGTGGTAAGTACAGCTTGATTAAATCAAAGAGTGAATACACAATGAAAATAAATTAGTTTCAGCTTTTACAATGGCAGAAAAAAGGAACAGGGCTCCTTTAAAACGAAAAGTCATTTCTATAGAAACAAAAATACAAATTCTAAACCGTTTAGACAATGGGCAAACTGCCACGGATATTGCAAGAAGCCTTGATTTAAATGAGGCAACAGTTCGCACTATCAAAAGGAATGAAACTGAAATACGACGTGCAGGGAGCCTTGGGTTATCTATCTCTACAAAATTTACCAGTAGAACACGTGCACCAATTTTAGAGAAAATGGAAAGAGCACTTAGCATTTGGATTGACGACAGCTACGAAAAAAAGATCCCTTTAAGTCAGCGGATCATTCAAGAAAAGGCACTCAGGATTTATGGACTGCTCGAGCGAAATGGAGAGCCGTCTTCCAGCATAGATTTTGTTGCTAGTAATGGATGGTTCGACAAATTTAAAAAAGGTTCTCCATTCATAACCTCAAATTTAAGGGCGAAGCGGCATCGGCCGATGATGGAGCTGCTACCACATACCCAGAAGAAATTCAGGGGTTCATTAAAGAAGAGGAATTCCTGCCCGACCAAGTTTTTAATGCGGATGAAACTGGACTTTGCTGGAAAAAAATGCCAAGTCGAACTTTTTATCAAAGAATGAAAAAGTAGCTCCCGGCTTTAAGGCACAAAAAGATCGTTTTACACTTTTGCTGTGTAGTAATGCATCAGGCGACTTTCAAGTAAAGCCAATGCTTGTTTATAAGTCTTTCAATCGTGCGTTTAAAGGGATAGACAAGAGCAAATTACATGTTTACTGGAAAGCAAACTCCAAAAGCTTGGGTAACTGCAGAATTTTTAAAGACTGGTTCTTGAATTGTTTTGTACCTGAGGTTGAAAAATATTTAAAAAAAAAAAAAATTTACATTTTAAAGCACTATTATTATTGGACAATGCCCCAGGACATCCAAAAGATTTAACCCATCTCGAATGTCAAAATAAAATTTCTTCCACCTAATACAACATCACTTCTGCAGCCAATGGATCAGGGCATAATTTACACTTTCAAGACATACTACATCAGGCGCTCTATACGCTGGATTTTGGATACAACTGAAACTGACTCCATCGATGTAACCAGTGCTTGGAAGAAATTTTCTATTAAAGATAATGCCTTGAGTTGGTAAACTTATCTTTAAAAGAGATAAAGGTGTCAACATTAAATAGATGCTGGAGGAAATTATGGCCAGAGGTTGTTAGAAGCAATGAAATAAAGTGCCAAAACGTGGATTCCAGGATATATTGGACCTTGCTCACTTGATTGAAAGTGAAGGTTTCGACGACATGGCAGATGATGATTTGCAAGAGTTGTTTGTAGATAATGAAATCGATGACGAATCATTGCTTGAGATTGCTGTGAATGAAGCAAACAATTCGAAATCAGATGACAGCAGCTCCTGAAGAAACCGTTCCTAGTTTAACAATAGAAAGCCCAAGAAGGATTCGCATATGCTAGCAACTTAGAATCGTGCTTTATAAATGCAGATCCGGTCATCGAACGACGACTTAAGTTTAAGAACGATTTGGAAAAATACTTATGCCTTATAAGGAGTGCTATAAAGAAGCATTAAAGGTTACAAAACAGTCGAAAATGACTGATTTTTTTATAAAGAGCCATTAAAAAGAAAACATGCTAAAATAAACTGGCTCAAACCATGAATGATATTAATAGAATGAAATGATCTCCTTTGTTTTTACCATTTTTAAGTTTAACCTATTAATTAATTATTAATTACATGAAGCCACTTTTTAGTTAAATATTAACTTTTAATTTGTAAAATAAAACTTTAATAAAACCGACCAAATTTGAACAATCAAAAATTTTAATTGCTGCCAGTTTTGAATTTTGAGAACGTAACCCCTCTATTTTGTACTGAATCCATGTTTCGCCGTTTCGCTTAACACGGCTTTTCTGGGACCGTAACCCGCTTGTTAAGCGAGGGCCAAGATTCAGTACGGCCCATATATAATATGTCTATTCTGTATACCACTATAAGATCCGAGCAAAAACACCGAAGATATGCAAGTGCGCCTCCTTATTTATTCAAATAAATTTTAAAATAAAAGGAGTTCAAAGCAATAGGAACCACATTACTTGGAACAGGGTATTTTGCTGTCGGGGCACTCGACCGCAACACTCTTACTTGTTTCCCTCTGTGTAGAAGCATGTTGATACATTCCGGGTTAAGCGAAGCATTTTGGGCGGAAGCGATTCGGACTGCAGCATACTTACGAAACAGAGTAGCTTCAAACTCCTTAGTGGATGTGACTCCATTTCAGGTATGGACAGGTACACTCTTAGTCGCACTTAAAATTTTTGGCTCACTAGGGATAGCTTTAGACAAAACAGAGAGTCGAAGTTTGCTCAGAAGGGACATGAATACCTAATGGAAGGATATTTAGATTTGTAAAAGGCTTATCGGCTGTATTGCAAGATTCCTGTAAGTTAGTTAGAATGCAGGGATGTCATTTTCGTAGAACCT
>JAEIFU010001606.1:0-63577 GCA_018904235.1 Lordiphosa stackelbergi | reverse complement strand
ATTAAAAAATAATTTCATTATCAGATTGATCAGAATAACACATAAAAGTAAAAAAACGAAAAATATGAAAAAAAACATTAATAAAGTGAATTAACATAAATCAATAAAACACCAAATGGAATTTCTACGTACGCATAAAATTAAACTAAAATATTATAAAATAAGATATTATAATATAAAAGGTAAATTAAACGAAACGAGTAAGTCCTCCAAATCTATGTCCTCTTTGCATTCCTTAATTCGTAATAGGTCGGTTAAATGTTGATCAGATATTTGATGTCGTAGCTTGTTCATACTAGAAAATGCTACCTCGCAATTGTATGTCGTACCAAACATTTAGTATAGCCTATAAATTTCGTTTTTGAGGTTTGGATATATTTTGTCATCAATGCGCTTCCAAAATTTTTCTCCAGTTTCTAAAGGGATTCCAAAATCAACCCGTAACTTTTCAAGCTCTTCGCGTAACAGTACATCAAGATCTGAAAGTTCACAAGTAAGGGGATAATCGTGTATTTCAATTAGTTTTGTTATAAGTTTTAAGTCCTGAAATCGAGTTTTAATATTATCTTTTAATGACTCGGTTAGTTGTGCGTATTCTTGAATTTTATTAAAACTATGGATTTTAAGTTCAGAATATATAAGGGATGTTTTTTCTAAGTTGACAAAGCTATTGTTTTGGAGTTGCGCCACATGTTGTGTGTATGTAGAGATGAGAAATGTTTTATTTTACCATATATTTCACACCTTCGAAATCATTTATCGCGTGTCTATCGGGTGTCTATCGCGTGACACGTTGACGTCGGGTGGCAACGCTGTGATATCGATATGTCTATGAGCGTGTTCAGCAGCTTAAATCGATGACATAAAATCGACTATTTTTGTTAGATTGTGCTGGTGAACGGGCATTATGCGAAATCATGTTTGCTATTTTTCGTGATTGTGTTAGATGTGAATCTAACAAAGAAATAGTTTGTTCGAATTGCTTGTTTATGCCACTTCAAAAAGGAGAAGCCCTGCGTACGCGTAGTAACCACCTCATTTGGCTACATGGACACCTCATCACAGTTTACCATTCACAGCAATAGCATTCAGCTCCTCCCGGAGAGAGCTGGTTAGGGGATGCCCATATCCTCATGCAAGATAATCACAAGGAAGAAACCCGGCGCCTGGGAGCTAGGGTCACGTGGTCCTCGTTTAACCTGAAGGGAAAAATTTTACTTCTGGTCGGGGCTAACGGGTCACTCAGCCACGGCTTGGGAGTCGCTCATAGCGATTTCTTTAGAACAACAGGAGGAGACATTACTTTATCTGTTTTGCCATTGCCCAGCTCTTAGTAGAAGGAAACTCAAATCTTTTGGCCACCCTACTAGTTGGGACAGTACAAAAATATAGAATGAACAAATTTATGGATTATATTATGATGTCCCGTGCATCGTTAAGAACTCATAGCTAGAGATGGGCTCGCGACGGGATTCCAGCGGGACCCGAGAGACGCGCGACGATATTGAATTAAAATATGTTGGTCGGGATCGGGACGGGACAGCCGTGGTCGGGATCGTGGTGGGACGGGAATGAATTGTCCTTATTTGACCACCTATGCTCTTCGCCCTTTGCCACTTTGTGGATTTGGCCATCGGATATTCGATTTTATGTGCACATTCTCGCCGGGGCCGGGCTTACAACAAACATTTAATGACTAACAAAGTCTTAAGGAAAATTCAAGGAGAATTCCAGGAGCAGTTGGTGCTAGTGACGACGGTCATTAATATTTAGTAGTCAGTTCTTAATTATATTAAGCTGTTTGCTGTCAAAAATTCAAACCTTCCGCCAACAAAATATATATATATATATATAAACTCGTTCACCAGCAGACTAACACTTTTTTTTGATTGATGATTTTTGTTAGATGATTGGTGTATGCTGGTGAACACGCCCAATTTCGCGCGTGAACTCCATACCAACTCACGAAATATTTATTTTTTTATATGGACTTTTTCATTTCGCGGGTATTTTGCGGGTATCTCCATACCAAGCTTAATACAGAAACCCCCTGTTAAAATTCAAACAGGTAACGGATATTTATTTGAATCAAGGCGCCTAACTCCATATATCGATAAATACCGAGCTAGTATCGAGCGAGTGAGAGAACGCGTTTCGATATTGGCTCGGCATTGCGTGAGCTAGAAAGTGAGCGACCACTATATAAGACGGCCGTGGGCTCCAGCCCAGCGGCGCAAATTGCCATTACATAATGGGTTACTCCTGCGTTACTTTGATATCAGTATTAAGGAAATACTCGGATAAAGTGTGCATTACTTTGTCATAAGCAAGGCCGCTTTGTAAACGGGGTGCGCACAGAACTCACAAATTTATAGCCTCGTTTGCAAAACCGAACTTTCCTTATTACTCACTGATTAATTAATCTTGCTGTTTCACTGGAGGGACGAGAGCTGCGCGGTTCTCTCCGCCATCTTGGCAGCAGCCATTATGGCAATTTGTTGAACCTAAAAAGAATTGGTACACTCAAGATCAAAGACCTAATTATCAAACAAAATATAAGTCAAACACTAGAAACTTCCAGCCAAATTTGTACCCCGTAGGGCCGCCGTGGGGCGGCCAAATAAATCTCTTTGCAAAAAAAAAATATAATAATAATTAATCTTGAATATGGATTTTTCGCCGAAATTAATAAAAAATGTTTTTCACATTTTTAACCTAAAAATCTTCAGGTTTAGATGGTATCGTCCGTCTGCCGCCGGCTAGAGTGGAATTTTTTTGACTTTGCTTGGCCCTACACCCCCCTTCTTACGATCATTGGGTGGGCTGCCAACTCGCCTAAATCTATCCCAGTTCAAGTTTGGGATAACAGCAGAATGCAACAATTTTTTCTTGACCATGATGGATCGGTAAATCACGGATCAGCTTTCTATTCAATGTGTTATCATAACCGACATATTTTTAACATCATAATAAATTTCCTTAAAATTCTGCCCATATCTTTGCTGGACTATTTAGTTTTAAATTTTGTAGAGATGTAAGTAATTGAATTTGAAAAAGGAAAACCATTAAGTCATATATAATTTAAGCAGAGAGCTCAATAGGAGACTAGCCTAAGATTAGTATTAATACTTTGTTCAATTAAATACATATATAAGCTATATTGAAATAAAAATAAACATCAAAAAAAAAAAAAAAAATTGTTTTTTTGAAAGGAAATCGTGGGAAAAGATAGTAAAAATTTTTTTTCCAGAAAGCTATTTGCAAACCATCTGGCAACTTTTTCTCGGTCATCATACACATCCGGCCGGCCGGTGGAATTACGCCAATTTATAAAGCTGATGGTAAAAATTGTAAGAAAGTTTTCTATGGGCTGGGGTATGCTCAGCCTAGGCCAGGGAACGTCTCACAATAATATTTATTTTGTGCCGGGGCAGGGACTCGAGGAGGGCGCGTGTCGTGGTCCCAGATCGGAGATCCGGGTGGGTACCAAGTTCTACCTGGAGCTCAGGGGCAGTACTGGGTTTCCTTCCGTACCGCCGGTTAATGATCACATTTGGACATTGTCGGGGACCGAATACCAAAATGAGAATGCCGCAGTTTCAGACCACGTTATAAATTCTTTATTTGAGTAACTTGAGTTGAACCTGCCTCACACCGAACTGCGTTATAGAGAGAGGAGTGGTGGGGGAAATCTAGAAGAAGGGCTGTCCCTTGGCCAAATCGGCTCGCTCACCCGGCTTTCTTGCTGCGGTCTTGGACTCTTGTCTGTTGGGAGAACCAGCGGGAATATTTTGGCGAGTCTCTGGAAGGAATTTGGCAAAGCTCAACCTTGCGCGTCGAAGGCCACGGACTAATTATTTCTTGCTCCCGGTTGTCGAGCCTCGGACCCGACTGGTGCTGCGCTGCCCGGCGATCGGCTCAGTCCACGGCCTCTCTCTCATGGCTGAATATTCATCGATACATTCATTTGTGTCCAAATCATCTTCAGTGTCATCGTCATCTGCATTCATATAATTATCTAAGGAATTGACATCTGGTGGCCTTAAAAGGTCAATTACTTCTACTGGGTAACTGCTGCGCTTTTTATTTTGCAGTAATCGTTCTTTTATGTAAACGCTGGAAACTAGCGGATCCGATGAATCGAGTGCTCTACAAAAAACGTCTGTTATGGTATTTAGACGACTATTTTGTCGCGCATGTGAACGTCTATCATTTTTATAAAACTTGTTCCGGGCCTCCGATGCATTTTCACCAAGGCAGCCAAGCGGAAGGGAGGATGCGGCTACGATCTGTGCCCCATGAGCTAGTACTTTATGTACCGTAGCTGACATTGGGTACCAGGGATATTTTTCCATGTATAAAGAGGCAGCTTTATTACAAAAATGTTGAAATTTTTGAACATCAATGTCAAAGTTGCATGAAATGGCAATTAAAATGAAATTGAAGTTTCTTAAAACCTCACGGTCAAATCCAAGTATAGCCGCAAATGTGTCGGTGTTTAAAAATGCTCTTCTAGCTGTGTTCCCATCATTAGTACTGCCGCTACCGTTTGCTTTGGGATTATCGACATGAAGTCCAAGCTCCGCCCACAATCTGTCTTGAATTTTCGTTTTCCGTGCAGTCATTTTATCTTTATCTTGGGGACCCCTATCCTATAGGATATTTTGAGAACAAATTCGAAAAAACGAATCCAAGCGTGTAAAGGGCTTATTCCGTATTCGAGCGCTTGGGAGTTTTTCGGCATAAAATATTCTGATTGCAGATCAGTGATTTGCATAAATTGCAGAGGCTTAGCTCAACAAGCTGGGCAAGACAAAAATAAATTTGTTCCTGTTAGAATATTAAGAACTTTTCCATCAATTAACGTCATTTTTATTCGATCTTTTGTTCAAATCTTCATTTGTTTTGATTTTTCAGGTCTAAATTTTTTTTGTTAATATATGAGACTTTTATTCTTTAATTCAACACAATTTCAAGAGGTCTGCAAAATCTAACAGACTGCGTAGAGCGGTTCATCCAAATAATTCGACCTATGAAATCAACTAATTTCAATGGGATTAGGGTTGTTACAAACAAAGACTCCAATGTGTTTGATGTATCCAATTCAAAATTTTGTTTGTAGAGGCATTGGCCAGTTAAACCGTCAAATCAATAACTGTCAATTAATTTCAACTCCGAAATAATGCGCTCGACTGTGTGATTTAACAAGTTCTGTAAAGGAACAGAAGCGACTGACTCACAAATAGGCATTCTTTTAGGTCTGCATTTCTCTTTTGCAGTAATCAGTTTGTTGTAGCTCGGTTAAATGTCGCAATTCCGGTTTTTACCGTACTCGTCCGGTGCGCTCGATCGAAAACATTGCCAAGTCAGCCATGATGGTCACTTGACCGAAATTGTTTTTAATAAATAAATGACATGAACCAACCTCTCCAATATGTAAATGTTCAACCTTTGAAAAATATCGAGCCTTTTTTATAGCAAAATTGAATTCCAATTTTTAAATGGACCTCCCTGTATTTTGCACTAAAAATCCTCCTTTTTCTGATATTCCACGTTTTAAAATGCGCTTCTTTGCAGTCATGGCTGCTGCATGAACAAGCAGATTTTGATTATTTCCATGGTCTGCTGAAATCTCTGCAGCTAATCTAGGCTTAAAGCGAGAACTTTCTTCATCATATAATAATTGTGGGCGTCCTACATTTTTAGCGGAATCGTTAACAAAGTCACCTGGTTGAATTTTTGTGCAATCGAGATGCAAGCCAATTTTGATGCTGTATATTAAATCTTGAGACCATTCGATAGCATATGCTTAAGAAAACATTAACATACCTGCACCCCCCTTGGAGTTCCTGCTACTTTTCTGCACTCAAATCTATGTCCAGTCTTGATAAAGTTGCCAATTTGGTTACGATTTCGTTTGATGGAAACACACCACTCACCCCTAAAAAGTGTGCAGCAGCCTTTAACAGGCAATTTGTCCCACATCCAACATGCGCAGAAAAAGAAAGCCAAGCGCAAAGTGGTACGTAAAATCCGCAGCCTACCAGCTGATACGCACCCGACACCCTTCAGCATGGAGGAGGTAGAACTGGCCATAAAGGCCTCAAAGCCGTCGACAGCAATCGGACCGGATGGATTGGCCGCAATCATGCTGAGGCATATTGGGCCGCTGGCTGTCAGGTACCTAACGCACACACTCAACTTGTGCGTACGGTGCGTCGGTATATGGAAAATCGGGAAAATAGTTCCTATACTGAAGTCCGGGAAGCCAGCGGAACAAGGTGCGTCATACCGTCCGATCACCCTTTTGTCGCCGGTTGCAAAAATTCTCGAGGCCCTCATTCTCCCAACACTACGAACCCACCTCCGACCCGCTGACCACCAACATGGTTTTAGAGCAGGGCATAGCACCACCTCAGTCCTATGCGAACTCTCCACCACCATCGCAGCAGGCGTAAACAGCGTGAGACCCCACGAGAGATCGATCGTAGTAGCCCTTGACCTATTAAAAGCTTTTGATATGCCCACTTGCCCAACTCCGTTCAGGGAAAAGCAGGCACCTGAACAGCTACCTAGCTCCCATCACCCCGAGGTCGCCAACGTGAGCAACAGATGTGGTCTTAGCCCCCACGACACCGAACATCTCTTTACGTGCCCCCTAAATCCCACTGATCTCACGCCCCTAGACTTGAGGTCCCACCCAGTAGAGGTCGCTTCCTTCCACGACCTGGACACGGGATAATTTCTCTACATCACACACCCTTTCACACACCCTAATCATTTACCCTTTTCTTTCTCTTTTCTTTCTTTTACAATACATACAAAACTTCCCAGCCGTTACAACAACAACAACAGCTGCCAAGATGGTCAACGAACACAGGAAGAAGTGTTGGTTGGCGCACCTGGAAGTATGCGAAATGGGTTCTGCTAAACTGTGGAAAACCTTTAAAACTTGACCGCAGGCCCGAGGAGGCAGGATCACACCGTAATCGCGTTCAAAAGAGTGCCGCAGAGTTAGGCAAAACAATGCGCAAAAGGGTTTTACAGGCAGTTTGTCAAACACACGAAAGAGACTGTAAAAGCACACAGATCAGTCCTTCGTAGATTGCGCAAACTGAGCCGCGAACCTGACAGCATTGACTTTGCCGAAGATGAAGTAGATGCTGCCAATAAGTATGCCAAGACCTCCAAAGCTCTTGGTCCAGATGGTATTCCCACCATCATGATCAAAAAACTTGGCCCACTGGGAATAGGTTATCTCACTACCCTCTTTGACCTTTGCCTCTCCTCACTTGTCATCCTTGAAATGTGGAAGATTGGCAAGAATATCCCAGTGCCCAAGCCTGGCAAGCCATCCGAGTTAGGCACTTCCTACAGACCGATCACCCTGCTAGCACCGGCTTTAAAAATTCTGGAGGCCCTGATACTGTCAATACTACAAGAAAATCTCCCTCTAGCAGAGCACCAGCACTGCTTTCGAAAAGGCGGAGCACTAGCACCGCACTTTGCGAGATCACCACCACCATCGCAAGTGGACTGAACTCCCCCAGCCCCAATAAGCGTAAAGTGCTAGTTGCCCTCGACCTATCGAAGGCTTCGCTACGGTAAGCCATGTAAAGCTGCTACAGGACGTGGAGACCACTGCGCTACCAAACAGCCTAAAGCCCCTTCCTATTTAATTTTTATATCTCCACGATCCCACCTAAGGATCATGGAACTGATTAGAATTTCGCTTTACAAAGCCGAGCATTGAATAAGCTTTGGGGAGGATATAATTTATATGCTCAGAAAACTGAAATTTAGAGTCAAACAAAACACCTAAAATAAGGCTTCGTACTGTCGCCGTAAAGCGTGATGAGCAATAGTATAAGAAGTAAGAATCGGCAGCTCACGTTTGCCATATGTTACATAGAAGCATTTGGAAAAGTTAAGAGGCAGCAAATTCCTCGCGCACCAGTCGGATTCAGATCATATTGAAGATCTTCAGCATCTCTAAATCTAAAAATTTGTAAGTCATCAGCATGTGAATTAAGAAGGAAACCGATGTCATTAATAAATATTGTAAATAGCAGCGGACCCAGTACACTACCTTGAGGGAGTCCAGATGTTGCAACGTAGGGGCTTCAACGTTTGCCATTAATAAGCACTTTATACGATCGACCATGTAACATACAACGTTGCTGGTTGTTGTTTAGGCGAGAAGATGGTCGTGTAGCTTCTAGCGGAGCACGCGCTGGTTCCGGCTCAATATTCGTCGGTAAAGGGATGGTCTACAAAGGGATGTACCACCGTGCTACTCACTCGCTTGCTCTATATATAATCGTATTAATTTCGCGTGCGGATTAGGAATGAGAGAAAGATTCTCAATAGAACTCGTTAGAAAGGAAAGGGAAACCGGACTGCAGAAAGAGATAGAGAAGCCTAGACAAGAAAGGACGTTACGCGAAGGAACAGCTAAAGGACGGTGCCGGTTGCATTGCACCAGCTAATGCGGTTTGTGTGGCTGCGCTGATGTTGTCGCGACAGCTGAAGTTGCCCACCCTACCTGATCACCATGCCGCAAGACCCAAGGATGAGTCGGTGATCCCAAAAAAAAAAAATAGAGGGAAGCTAACTTCGGCTGTACCGAAGTTTATATACCCTTGGAGCATAATATATGCTGCCAGTTTGATATGCTGATATAGTCATCCGATTTAAATCAAACTTGACACAATTGTGTGGGAGTATATAATATAGATCTGTACAAAGTGGGAGCGATAGCATTGAAAACAAAAAAGATTTTCTTACTAAGACTTTTTTTCAGACCTATCTTTTCTATGGCAGCTATACTATATAGTTGTCCGATTTTGATAAATCTCGGTGAAATTATGTGAAATCATAGAAAACTTATAAATACCGGGGTTGGGAGCGATAGCATAGAAAACAAAAAAGTTTTTCTCACTAAGACTTTTTTTCAGACCTATCTTTTGTATGGCAGCTATACTATATAGTTGTCCGATTTTGATAAATCTCGGTGAAATTATGTGAAATCATAGAAAACTTATAAATACGGGGGTTGGGAGCGATAGCATTGAAAACAAAAAAGTTTTTCTCACTAAAACTACTTTTTCAACCGATCGTTCCTATGGCAGCTATATGCTATAGTCATCCGATCCGGCCGGTTCCGACAAATGTGCAGCGTATTTGTACCAAAAGACTTCGTGCAAAGTTTGGTTGAGATAGCTTTGAAACTGACGGAGGAGATAGCATAGAAACAGACGGACGGACAGACGGACATGGCTATATCAACTCAGCTCGTCATGCTGATCAAGAATATATATACTTTATGTGGTCGGAGATGTTTCCTTCTGTGCGTTACAAACATCCGGACAATTTTAATATACCCTCTCCAAGGGTATAAAAACACACAGCTAGTTTACCGACATACTACGACGATGCATGGCTCCATATAACAACGACAAGCTAAAACATGTTTAAAAATTATTCACAAAATTTATTCTAAGCATATCCTTCATATTTGAGACTCGATTTAAAATTCATACTACGGACCAAGACAAATTAAATATATAAAGAAATCGAAATTAAGGGGTAAAGGATATCATTATGTAAATGTAAGAATAAAATAAGTTTAAAATGGCATATAAAAGTTCAGCAGAAAACTGCATAAAACAAAATTAAATTTAAATGTGGGTAACAATTAAAACAAAAGAAAAATAAATATTAAATAAAAAAAAAATTATGTGAGTGGAGTATAAGAAGGATTTTGGTATCGGGAAATGGCAAATTGCGGAAAACTGCTTATGAAACTTCGTCTGTACGAATTTTGATCCGACTGGAAACTTATTCTCAACGGTTAATGTCAACTACAACTGCATACCAAACTTCCGCAAATTCACCCCCGGGTGAAAGTGGGCAACACGGGGGAAAGCGATCAGCTTCAAATCATTTTCAAAATTACATATTAAGACATAAAAAAGAGACTTTCAAATTTTTGAAAATTTATCCCAAAGTCGAAAAATTTGAAAACCGTTGTGACAAACTTTTGTTTATTACCCGATCAGATTCAAACTCATTTTGAGAGAAGTGAGGAAAATTAGAACAAAAATAACTGTTTCCACTTTACTGGAAAATCCCACCCGAAAAAGTCGGAAAAACATGGAAAATCTTTTATGGCAACACATGAAGTAGTCATCCGATTACCGTGAAACTCGGTTCGCGCATGGTACCAACATCCATCAACGTTTTACCGATTTATGAAAAACGCCCACGAGGAAATGGCAGTAAAACTCTGCATGCAGCAAAATTTTTCAGCTCGATTGGCTCCAAATTTGGTTTGTTAGGATACAATACAAAATAGTTCTCGTAAAAGCGGATTCCTGACGATTAGACAGACGGAAAGATTGCGGATACCGCATGACAAAATACTTATCATCCGACTGGCTTGAAACTCGGGTTTGAAAGGACAGAATGCGAAAGAATATAAAGGCTTATGTGTCAATGTCGGATATGTTCCTTCTCGGCCCGTGAGAAATGCCCGGAAAAATTTCATGGGCAAAAAATTATTTTTCATCCGATTGACTTGACACTGATTTCAGGTAGAAAATTAAAATATTAGGTGTTTTCATTTTCTCCGATGTTGGAACAACGTCAGACGGGGGAGAGAGAGGGCTAGATGGAGGGGAGGGGGGGGGGGGGGGAGGAGGGATGGATGGGAAGGATGGGTGGGGGATTGTGGTGGGATGGAGGGATGTGGTGGGGGAGTGGGGGGGGGAGGTATGTGGGTGGGATGTAGGGAAGGAGGATGTGGATGGGATATGGGGGATGTTGGGGTGGGAGGGATGGATGGAATGGATGGGAGGATGGATGATGTGGGGGATGTGATGTGGGAGAGGGAGGAATGAGGATGTGGGTGATGAAGGAGGGAGTGGGCGAAAAGGTGGGAAGTGAGGAAGGGGAAAGATGGTGGGGGTGGGGGTGGGGTGGGAAAAACATAAATCTTCTTTTCTATCTCTGAGGAAGGGTGGGTAGCAATATATATATAAAATTTATGTATAGGAGTTCATTCTTTTTGATTAAAAATTATTTTTGAGAAAAAAAAATTAAAATTGGGGTTCAGAGTAAAGTAGCGCAAACAACAAGAAAATTCGGTCAACTCCAGTTAACATCCTTGGATTTTACAGGGTATGTTTTTTTTTGAAGAGAAATCTCTTTTGGCCAAAGCCCAAACGCTAAGCATCTCTTTTCTTTTGCACGTTATTCTCTTTAAGGGTTCTCTTACGGGTGATTTTAGATTAAAAGTTTTCACTTACGTTCATTGCCTTTGATTAACAGTTGAAAGCGCTTTCAGCCGATGCAGATTCTGAAAAAAAATATGATCACCAAGCACAAAAAAAAAATACACACAAAAAAAAAAAAAATGATTTTACAAAAGAGCATTGATGGCAGCAAGGCAAACGGAACTTTTCATCATTTCCTCTTCTCTCTCTTCTTTTCGTTTCTTTGCACCAACGCTCTCGCGCTCAATATGGCGAACCGAATAACGGGTTAGGGGTAGAGAGAAAAGGGATAGAGAAATTTTAATTATTGAAATATGGATGAAAACTAAGAACAGGGGTTATGTAACTTCGAATTTTCCGTTGTTTCTGCCATACAAAATGCACTCTCACCTCACTGTTTTACAAAAAAAAATTTACTTTTAGTTATGTTGCCTTGACGCTCTTTTTCCTGCTGAGCCACTGACGCCGGCCATCCAATTTGCGAAAAGTCTTTGTCGTTTCGCACACAAAAAAAAACAAGAAAAAAAAACGAATTTTTCACCCGGGTTCAAATTATGATATTGGTTTGAGACGAATTTTCGGCGTTTTCCCGTATCTCCACTACACTTCGATCCCGATTTATAAATATCAGCCGCTCCGCCGAGTTCGGATTCCACACTAGTTGGCCTTGGGAGCTTTCGTCGCAGGTTTCAATTTGTTCTCTTCTCTTCGAGGAGCTTTCAGTTTTCTTGGCTTGATTTGACGGAAAGAGGGGGGATCGGTTCAAGAGAGTGGTTTGCTGCTGGTTAAGCTGCCCAGAGTGTTTAGCGTTTGCCTAAACAGAGGCTGCAAAACCATCTGATTTTGCTAAAATTAGCACAAGGCGCCACACCTGTAATACAGGGGAAGCAGAAGGAAAGCCGAACGGCTTGATCAGCAAGCGGACAAAAGAAGAGAAAACTCTAGGCCAAACTTAAACATGTATTTCTTTTTTCTCGCATTTGGGTAGAACTTACCACTTAGTGGGTGGCACTTAAATTGTTTAATTTTTTCGTTTAAAGCTATCAACGAATTCTGCTCTCCAATTCCAGTGATTGATTAAGAACTTTCACTTGTACTTTTCACAAGGCAACTTGCCTATTCACTTTAACCACTTTTAAATATAAATTTGCTGGCAGGAATGCTCAACCTTCTTGGGTGGGATACAGAATTGGAAAGAAAGTCCGCCTGCTTAGGAGGCAAAAAGAAAGCTATGAATCTATCTGAGAGCGTCGCCATTATAAACTACAAATCTCACTCAATTATCTGAGAGTCTGATTTGCTGCTAAAAGGGTTAGTGCTTGTAGCGTCAAATCGAACCATAGGTGGCGCGGATCCTTCACATTGCCTACTTTTCGGCTGTTGAAACAAAAGGCCTTCTGTAGAGCGACAAGTGCCTTACAATTTCCCCCCTACCAAAATCACACTTTGGGGAACAATTCACCAAACGTGTGATCCACGCTTGGAGCGGAACTGGGAGTTACACCACCAACTTATTGTTTTAAGTCTTTTGCGTGGAATTTGCCAACTACACGCCCTTGTAAGTCTTCAATTTCATAATATGCATTTCCAAGTTTTCGTTTAATCCTAGCCTTTATAAACGCTGGTGCTAACTTGGCACTAAATCCTTTTTGAAAATTGCTTTGCTGGAAGTTGCGTCTAAATATTTCCTGGCCCACATTAAAGGAGACGTCTCTACTACGTAAATTATACGCCTTTTCATTGCGGATATGTTGAGCTACCATCACCTCTTTTGCTTTTTTCCGTATTATATCAAAGGAGTCCTCTTTATTAAACTGCACTGTTCTGTCTTCTAACATTTCTAACGCCCGAAGTAGTTTAAAACTTGCACCATTAGTGATCATATGTTGACCAAAAGCCAATCGATACGGACTGGTGTGTATGGCAGAATGGACACTACTTCGAAGAGCACAACAAATGCTGCTGAGTTGCTCATCCCAGTTCTTCTGATTTGGATGCACATATGATTTTATGGCAGCTATTACGGATCTGTTAACTCTCTCCGAAGCATTAGCCTGTGGAGCTTAATAAGCAGTATATGTATGATTTATATTGTATTTCGCTAGCAAAGAGTTGAACGTGTTTGACTTGAACTGAACGCCATTGTCAGAAACAATGGTTTCTGGCACTCCGAAGCAGTGAAAAAGATCCTGCTCTAGAAATGGATTTATGGCCTCAGCAGTAAACTTTTTAACTGCTTTGAGAAAAGGAAACTTCGATAGGTGGTCTAAAACTACGAATATTCCTACGTGACCAGATCGACTGCGCGGGTATGGACCAAGAAAGTCTACATATAACTTTTGGAAAAATCTTTCCGATTGACCTGTATATCCTAAAGGTGGTCGCAATGTATGATTCGGATGTTTGCTACACTTGCACACTTCACATTTGTTTATATAGTTCTTGACATCTGTTACTAAATTTGGCCAATAATACCAGCGTCGTAGTTTTTCCAACGCTTTGTTGATGCCACAATGTGAAGACAATGGGTCTTCATGTGCCCATGCTAATGCGATAGGTACTAAGTCTTTCGGCAACCATAATTTCCAACAAATATCGTCGGCTATCTTCTCATTAGAGGCATGCTCAGCTCGACGATATACATAATCGTCTACCACTCTAAGATCAGGCATTTGAGTCGCGTTTGCCAGGATCTTAGTTTTTAGTGCTACATATTCTGGGGTCTGAAACGACTTGGAGCTAAGATCAATAGCACTAGGAACACTTATAACCGATAAGTCCTCAGTATAAGTCCTCGACAGAGCATCTGGGACTATGTTTTGGCTGCCTTTTCTGTGATGGATTTTAAATACAAAGCCTTGCAATTTTAAAGCCCATCTTGCTAGTCGAGAGCTCAGATCGCTCTGCGACATCAGCCATTTGAGGGATGCGTGGTCCGTAATGATCGAGAATTCCTGCCCCTCAATGTAAGCTCTAAACTTTTTAATAGCTAGAACAGCTGCTAGGCATTCTTTCTCCGTGACCGTGTATTTTCTTTGGCACTGATTAAGTTTGCGAGACATGAATGAAATTGGAACCTCTTCACCATCGACATTTGTTTGCATCAACACGGCGCCAACACCAGTGTTACTTGCATCACAATGAATGGCAAACGGCTTTTTGAATTCCGGACTATGCAACACAGGTGCGGTACTCATTAGGGTCTTTAGAGCTTCAAACGCTTTTTGAGCCTCATCGGTCCAAATAAAACTACGTCTCTGCTTCAAGGTATCTGTTATAGGCGATGCAAGAGCAGCGTAGTTCCGAATGAATTTGTGATACCATCCGGTAAGGCCAAGAAAGCGACGGACTTGCTTAACTGAGCGGGGTGTGGGAAAGTCTACGATAGCCGAGATCTTGTCTGGGTCTGTACTTATTGTGCCATGGCCTATTACATGGCCTAAATATTTAACTTCCTTGCGACAAAACATGCTCTTCTCGACATTTATTGTCAAGTTAGCCTTTTCTAGTTCTGCTGCAAGAATTTTAAGCACATCTAGATGCCGTTCGAATGTATCAGATACAATCAGCAGGTCATCGAGATAAATAAAAACCTCATTTCTCAAGTGAGCAGGGATTATTTTGTCCATCAACCTTGACATGGTGTGTGGAGCATTAGTTAACCCAAATGGCATTACAGTATACTGGTATAAGGGCCTCCCAGGCACTGTAAACGCAGTTTTGTCACGGGATTTGGGGTCTAGCGGGATTTGCCAAAAGGCATCCTTCAAATCTAAGCTAGTTATAAATTCCGCTGCAGGGAGACGTGCTATAATACCATCTATTAAAGGCATCGGGTATGCGTCTTTAACAGTGACTTCATTGACCTTCCTGCTGTCTATGCAAAGACGAACCTTTCCGGGCTTTTTCACCAACACAGCAGGCGAAGACCAAGAGCTGTTTGATACCTCAATTACTCCGAGTCCCAGCATACGATCCAGCTCATCATACATTAGCTTCTCCATAGCTGGTGACACAGCATAATGACGCTGTTTTATGGGCTTTGCGTCAGCCACGTCAATTGTATGCGAGATAAGGGACGTTTTGCCTAAACCTTTCTTGGCAAATGAGGGAAATAAACTGATGGTGTTTACTAATAAGTGCTTCTGTTTATCTGTCAAAGGCCTTATTGAAGAGTCTTCAAGTGCAGAAATACTGGGCAAATCCGGTACTAAATGGAGTGGGAGTAATTGGAATTGGGTCCAAAAATCAATGCCTAAGTAAAGGTCACCAGAAAGGGTAGGTACTATATAAAAAGATATTTTCTTTGTCTCGCCTCTATAGCTTACTTCGGCTACGAGTTTTCCTATAATCTTTTGAGATTGGCCATCAGCAGTTCGTACGTTGGCTTTTAATGCTTTGAATTGCATATTTTCTACAACATCAAAAGCTAAACTACCTCCGATGCAGCTAACTGAAGCGCCTGTATCTAATAGGCCAACTACGGATTTTCCGAGCATAGCCACTTGGGCGTATGGTCGATAATCGCCAATTTTTCCAACTATGGCTGAAAGCAATCGCTTTTTCTCAGCTTGAAGTTGATTTTTGAACACTTTTCTGCGAAGGCGAGAACGGGACTTTGATGAATTTAATGAGTCAGTGCACGCACTGAAAGACAAGTCAGGGAATTTTTCAAAATCTGGGATCATTTGTTTTGCTTCGGAAGAAGATTCTAATCGGTGTTTGTCCCCTTGGAAACAAACTGTTTGCGTGCACTTTTCGGCTGTGCACGTGCCAATGAGTTTTTTGCTTGGCCTGAACTGCATTTGCGGCAGCTGGGCTTATACGTATCAGCTTTTCCACAACCATAGCAAAACACTCTTCGGTCTGCAACGCATTCTTGGTATCGGTGGCCTTTATCACCACAATTCCAACAGTTCGTTTCGAAGGCTGCCAGCTCAAAATCTTCTTCTTCCTCGTCCGAGGATACTAAGTCAACCTCGGCTTGAGTTTCCACCGCACAGACTTGTTTGCGGGGTAAAGGTCGCGATAAACCAGTCAATGGACGCGCTTTGTTCATGGTTTGCATGAAAATTTCGCGCGTGCGCACGAGTGTTCGCAGCTGTGAAATTGTCGCTGCTGGCTCATACAGAATCTCGTGTTGAGTTTCTGGAAGAAGGTTCGCTCGAAGGGTCTCCACTAAGGCAGATTCAGACATTGGCTCAACGAGCTTATCTGCTAGTGCAGCTATGACGCCGTAGAAGTCGTCAAAGGTCTCATTTGCCCGTTGCTTGCGCTGCTCAATTTCTGATCGGATATTGCGATCAGTTCGCGCGTCTTTGTATTGGCCTCGGAGTGCTGAGCATAAATCCACCCATTTGACCACTTTAACCTTTTTGTGGTATCGCCAGTACCACTCGCTTGCGCCACCTTCAAAAAGGTTGCTGACATATTGCGCTACCAACTCTAGATCATTATATAGAGTTTGTTTGGTTAATGCCTCGACCCTATAAAGAAAATCGTCTATTGTCATTGGACCTTTACCAGAAAATCTAAGCTTCCAATTAAATATGATTTGGCTGATTTTCTCTGGTCTCAAATCAAATGCGATCGGAGTGTGCTCTTCAGAACGATCACTATTGTTCGCGGTAGCATCTGCAGATGAACGCAAAGACTGAATTTGAGCTAGTTGTCCTGGCAACTGGTTATTCGGTAAAGGAGATGTGCTGACAACCGAAGGCGCAGAGCTGTTTTGAAGTCCGGCTGTTATAGCTTGAGCCAAACGCTCTGTTTGCTCGGACATTACAGCCGCAAGAGTTTGGGACTGCTGAGCCATTGAAGCAGCTATGGCTTCAGCGATGGCTCTCTGCAAATTATCTGTCATGGCCGGATCCATTGAAGGGACAACTGGAGTTTGAGATTGATTGTTTCCTGTTGGCATATCTAAGTCTATTAGTGCTGGTGTTCGTTTTTGTGATCTAGTCACTAATGATTGTGACACTGAAGGAGTTCGAGGATTATTTCTTGTTCTTGGTTCAGAGCTCAGATTTTCCAGAGAAGCTGAGTTGGAATTATCTAACGGTTCTTGGCACACTGGACAAGTTTTCTTATTTCCCGATCTTGTACTAAAACAAACCCGATGAAAATAATGACCACAGCTTATTGTCAGCTGTTGTGCTTGATAAAGAATGAGTTGTGAGCAAATATAACAATTTTGACCAGAGTCTTGTATATTGGTCAAATTTTCATTGCTATGAATCATGGACATATCAAGATAATTTTCCACAATTAACTAATCAAATAATTTTCAGATATAATTTAAGTATAGATTCAAACAAAAATAAATAGATTTCATATAAATTATTGGAGACCATGCAATCGCTTTCATACGACAGTGTTTATTTGCATTAGCTGTCACTGTCCAAACACATAAAAAAGGAGGAAAGTTAGTAGTAGGGAGTATGTAAGACCATATTCTTTATTAAGTGGCAGGTTGTAGCACATGTCCACAAATACCTGACTCCGACAAAAACAAAATATGCCCACTTCATTCTCATTAAGAAGCATATAAAGATTTCTTTATCTTCCACGAGACACGAAGTTCAGCCGACAAATATAAGGCAAAAGGCAACCAATATTCATCCTGGCACTCACGATCTGTGATAAAGGTATAGAAAGCTCTATAAGGTTAGAAAAATAAATAATTAATTGACAGAAGGAAAGGGATATTACAGTTGCTAGGCAACAGACTTAAATTAGAAAGTCGTGTTGACTCCATACAGCAACTAGAGGGTGTGACTGCATCAGTATATAATTTATTAGCTGGCCGTAGCTTAAAGTCCACCTTTAACCAGAATCTAAATATAAAACATACTGACGTCAGCAGAAACACTAAGGATTAAATGGTTTCAGCCATCTAAAGATCACGGAGCTATATCTATAAACAGTTATATAGCATCTCCTGTAGATCAAGCTAAAACACATGAGTTAATTGATAAAAATTGATTCTAGGAAATAGAGCAGAATGTAAGCCATTATTTCTCCAAAGATACCAACAATTAACAGGACATAAGGGAAGGACGAAAATAAACGAGTTTCATTGAGTTTTGAATCGGATGTTTTTGATTCATTAAATATTTTTGCATTTAGGTCGGGGCTTGCCGGGCAGAGCTACCAAAGTTGGCTGCTTCTGGCCCCTAAGTTGGGCGCCAAATAAAATTATAATATAGATTATAATTACTGTAACATACAACGTTGCTGGTTGTTGTTAGGCGAGAAGATGGTCGTGTAGCTTCTAGCGGAGCACGCGCTGGTTCCGGCTCAATATTCGTCGGTAAAGGGATGGGTTACAAAGGGATGTACCACCGTGCTACTCACTCGCTTGCTCTATATATAATCGTATTAATTTCGCGTGCGGATTAGGAATGAGAGAAAGATTCTCAATAGAACTCGTTAGAAAGGAAAGGGAAACCGGACAGCAGAAAGAGATAGAAAAGCCTAGACAAGAAAGGACGTTACGCGAAGGAACAGCTAAAGGACGGTGCTGGTTGCATTGCACCAGCTAATGCGGTTTGTGTGGCTGCGCTGATGTTGTCGCGACAGCTGAAGTTGCCCACCCTACCTGATCACCATGCCGCAAGACCCAAGGATGAGTCGGTGATCCCAAAAAAAAAACACACAGCTAGTTTACCGACATACTACGACGATGCATGGCTCCATATAAAAACGACAAGCTAAAACATTTTTAAAAATTATTCACAAAATTTATTCTAAGCATATCCTTCATATTTGAGACTCGACTTAAAATTCATACTACGGACCAAGACAAATTAAATATATAAAGAAATCGAAATTAAGGGGTAAAGGATATCAATATGTAAATGTAAGAATAAAATAAGTTTAAAATGGCATATAAAAGTTCAGCAGAAAACTGCATAAAACAAAATTAAATTTAAATGTGGGTAACAATTAAAACAATAGAAAAATAAATATTAAATATATATATAAAATTTATGTATAGGAGTTCATTCTTTTTGATTAAAAATTATTTTTGAGAAAAAAAAAATTTAAATTGGGGTTCAGAGTAAAGTAGCGCAAACAACAAGAAAATTCGGTCAACTCCAGTTAACATCCTTGGATTTTACAGGGTATGTTTTTTTTTTGAAGAGAAATCTCTTTTGGCCAAAGCCCAAACGCTAAGCATCTCTTTTCTTTTGCACGTTATTCTCTTTAAGGGTTCTCTTACGGGTGATTTTAGATTAAAAGTTTTCACTTACGTTCATTGCCTTTGATTAACAGTTGAAAGCGCTTTCAGCCGATGCAGATTCTGAAAAAAAATATGATCACCAAGCACAAAAAAAAAATACACACAAAAAAAAAATAATGATTTTACAAAAGAGCATTGATGGCAGCAAGGCAAACGGAACTTTTCATCATTTCCTCTTCTCTCTCTTCTTTTCGTTTCTTTGCACCAACGCTCTCGCGCTCAATATGGCGAACCGAATAACGGGTTAGGGGTAGAGAGAAAAGGGATAGAGAAATTTTAATTATTGAAATATGGATGAAAACTAAGAACAGGGGTTATGTAACTTCGAATTTTCCGTTGTTTCTGCCATACAAAATGCACTCTCACCTCACTGTTTTACAAAAAAAAATTTACTTTTAGTTATGTTGCCTTGACGCTCTTTTTCCTGCTGAGCCACTGACGCCGGCCATCCAATTTGCGAAAAGTCTTTGTCGTTTCGCACACAAAAAAAAACAAGAAAAAAAACGAATTTTTCACCCGGGTTCAAATTATGATATTGGTTTGAGACGAATTTTCGGCGTTTTCCCGTATCTCCACTACACTTCGATCCCGATTTATAAATATCAGCCGCTCCGCCGAGTTCGGATTCCACACTAGTTGGCCTTGGGAGCTTTCGTCGCAGGTTTCAATTTGTTCTCTTCTCTTCGAGGAGCTTTCAGTTTTCTTGGCTTGATTTGACGTAAAGAGGGGGGGATCGGTTCAAGAGAGTGGTTTGCTGCTGGTTAAGCTGCCCAGAGTGTTTAGCGTTTGCCTAAACAGAGGCTGCAAAACCATCTGATTTTGCTAAAATTAGCACAAGGCGCCACACCTGTAATACAGGGGAAGCAGAAGGAAAGCCGAACGGCTTGATCAGCAAGCGGACAAAAGAAGAGAAAACTCTAGGCCAAACTTAAACATGTACTCGAGAAAGAAAATAATTCTTTTTTCTCGCATTTGGGTAGAACTTACCACTTAGTGGGTGGCACTTAAATTGTTTAATTTTTCGCTTAAAGCTATCAACGAATTCTGCTCTCCAATTCCAGTGATTGATTAAGAACTTTCACTTGTACTTTTCACAAGGCAACTTGACTATTCACTTTAACCACTTTTAAATATAAATTTGCGGGCAGGAATGCTCAACCTTCTTGGGTGGGATACAGAATTGGAAAGAAAGTCCGCCTGCTTAGGAGGCAAAAAGAAAGCTATGAATCTATCTGAGAGCGTCGCCATTATAAATTACAAATCTCACTCAATTATCTGAGAGTCTGATTTGCTGCTAAAAGGGTTAGTGCTTGTAGCGTCAAATCGAACCATAGGTGGCGCGGATCCTTCACATTGCCTACTTTTCGGCTGTTGAAACAAAAGGCCTTCTGTAGAGCGACAAGTGCCTTACACGGAAAATTGAAACACAGTTGTTGTTGAATTTTCATAAAGATCTTTGAAAATGAGTTTGAATCTGATCGGATAATAAACATAAAAGTTTCATACAACAGTTTTCCATGAATTTTCCACATTTCCCGACAGAATTTTCAAAATCCGTTCTTAGTACTCACTTTCAGCATAAGATAAAACTACTGTGAAAATCTCATCTTCCTATCTTTTATGGTTTAGGCTGTGCGACGGTCACCAGTCAGTCAGATTGAACTCTTTTATATATATAAACTAGCAAATAACCCGACGCGCTTCACTGCGCCTTCAACAGTATAGAACCAAACAATATTAGGTATAATAATACCCCGTAGAACCCAGAAATCTAACTTTGCTGATGGGTTTTCCCTCCAACTACCACCCCCATCCCACCCACACTACACCCAATTCCACTCCACCTACTTCCCCAGTTCCCACTCTCCCAACCACTTCCCGCCCACGTCCCGCCCACATCCCATCCACTTCCCACCCACATCCCACCCACTTCCCGCCCACATCCTTTCCACATCCCACCCACATCCGTCCCACTTCCCGACCACATCCCATCCACTTCCCACCTACATCCCACCCACTTCCCATCTGGACTCCACCCACACCCCTCCACATTCCACCCACTTCACAACCACTTACCACCCATTTTCCACCTACTTTCCATCTGCATACCACCCACATCCCACTTACATCCCACCCACATTCCTCCCTTTTCCCGCCACATTCCACGCACTTTACAACCACTTACCACCCACTTTCTACCCACTTCCAAATTAACTAACCACCCACTTCCCACCCATATCCCATTCACTTCCCAGTGGACATACCGACGTTATTTCCAACATCAGAAAATGAAAACACAAATAAAATCCCATTTTGACCTTACAAACCGAGTTTCAAGCCAATCGGATGAAAAATAGTTTTGTTCATGCAGAAATTTTCCGGGATTTTTCCGACCGTTGGGTCAAATTTTCCAACATCGGAAAATCTCACTTCAAACTATTTCATATTCTATACTTACAAAACGAGTTTGAAGCCAATCGGATGAAAAATAGTTTTTTTCATTCAGAATTTTCCGGCCATTTTCCTCCTGGGCGGATTTTCCAAAATCGGGAAAACACGTGTCGAATTATTTCGCGTACTATGCTTACAAACCAAGTTTCAAGTAAATCGGATGAAAAATAACATTTTTCCCGTACAAACTTTTCCGACGCTTTTCCGACTTTTCCGGGTGGAATTTTCCAATACCCCGTCTTAGTACGCACTTTCACCACTAACAGAAACTCCTGTCCAAATTTCAGCTTTCTATCTCTTACCGTTTAGGCTGTGCGATGATTGCCAATCAGTCAGTGAATCAGTCAGTCAGTCAGTCAGGACACTCTCTTTTATATTTATAGAGATATGCAGGTGAAACTAACGTTTGATATGTGTTCAGAATCTAGTTAAGTGAATGGTTCATTGGTTCATTCATTTAATACATGAAATTTTGATAGTTTTTATTGGTAAGTTTATGAACACTTAAGAATTGAATTGAATGTGCGCTTTTACCTTGTTGTCAAAGAGATGTTTTGAAAATATAACATGAATAAGAAAGAATAAAATGTTTGGCTCTTATTGGTTCTTTCTATTTTTTGCGAACAAAACGTCGAACACGAAAATCTGTCACGAACATCTTCACTTACGACGAATTTTTTGTCGCTGCTTTTTTACTTGATTAGAATTAATATAATTCGATTAATCAATTCAATATAAATTTTGAGAAATCAGCTGAGTCTCTCATTTCATGTATTCCGACAAAAAATCTGAACCTCATCTTTTCTAATTAGTCTTACGGTTACTTGACAAGTAACATTTGATATAAAATTTTATCTTAAGCGCTCTTTAACTCCGGAACCACAACAAAGCAACTGCAAATACAAAACAAAGGCTAAAAGTTCAAAAGTTTTGTGAGTTTTTTTATGTGGAATTTTTTGTTTTGATATTTCCTTTGTTGATGTGTATACTAAGCATAAACCTGGTTAAAATTACTCACTTGTGATAAATAATTTTCTCAATTTTTGATATGAAAAAGTATTGAATTTACCTCCAGCTATTTCCAAACTAGTTCAGATCTGCATTTTTAAACTTGCCACTTACGGTCACACTTTACAATTGTTGCTTAAATTTATATTTTTAGAAAAAATTTTGTTGTAGAATGGATCGCAAAGCAAAGAAGACCAATGTAGACAAGCTATGCCGGGCTTGTGAGTCCAGTTCGGGAGCTAATTTGGACTCCAACTGGCAGAATATATTCAGTGACTCCAACTTGTTGATGTTATTAGAGGAGGTAACTGGTGGCATGGTCAAACCTAATGAGGATCAACCTGAATGGATTTGCCCTTCATGCTGGGCAGCGTCCAAAATTGCTTTGAACTTTAAGCGACGATTTGAGAAGAGTCTGCAAATCCTGAACGATCATTTGAAGCAAAATGAAACCACCTGCAACCTGAAGCAAACGCTCACCTGCCCAAGCGATACTTCAAGCGAAGAGTTTGAACCTTTGACGGAAGACGAAGAAGAGACCCCCACAAACACTGAAAAAACTCATTTTCAATGTCCACACTGCCCAAAGCTTTTTACGGAAAAATGCAGGTTAAGAGTTCACCTTCGCATTCATTCACGCGAGCGGCGCTTTAAATGTAAGCACTGTTCGAAGTTCTTCCCTCTAGCGGCCTCTCTGAATATTCACCAGTGCACAAAAACTTTCAACCAGAAAACCAATTTCACAAATCACCCTCGCACTCAACCCGGCAAGCCACCCTACGAATGCTCCCACTGCTCTGAGACTTTTAACAAAACAGACGATTTAAAGAGACACTTATTTACACATACTGGCAAGCGCCCCCTTGAATGTTCCCAATGCTCGAAGATCTTTAGCTATAGGAGCGTTCTAAATCAACATCTTCGTACTCATACTGGCGAACGACCTTTCAAGTGTACAGAGTGCTCAATGTCCTTTACCCAAAGTGGCGCACTAAAGTGTCATCTTCTCACGCATACAGGCGAGAAACCCTTCGAATGTTCCCACTGCTCAAAAGGATTTAGAAGTAAGAGCTGTCTGGCGCAACACCGTCGCATCCATACTGGCGAAAGACCTTTCAAGTGTACAGAGTGCTCAATGTCTTTCACCTTTAATAGTTCTCTTAAGAGTCATCTTCTCACGCATACTGGCGAGAAACCCTACAAATGTTCCTACTGCTCAAAGACATTTAGTCGTAAGGACAATCTGGAGCAACACCGTCGCACACATACTGGCAAACTACCTTTCAAGAAGATGTGATCATATATGTGATGATCATAAGTCATTAAGTTCATTTATAGGTTAATAAAGTGAACAATATTGCAATGTTCTTCAAAAAATGATTAAATTTTTCCGTTTTTATGACCTGCAGTGGTGTCGGGGCTTTTTCAACTCTGAGTTTGAATAAGAATAAGTTCTAGTTTCAGATCAACTTTGTGCTTTTGTCCAGAAATTTTCCATTCCGCCAATCCAAAAATGGTGGCAATATAAACGAGTTCAATACGGCGTGTACTGAATAAATTGAAAATGAAAGCATCACAAAAGAGTATGATTGTGCCATAAAAACGAGGAGTTTCAATTCAAATCAGACTTTGTCGGTACAGTATTTCACATAAATCAAAGCAAAGCCAAGGTGTTTCTAATTATATGAAATACTGTATCGAAACGAATTTTTCGTCGTTCTCCGTACGGCGCTTTATGTGCTATTGTATGCAACAACAAAGCCTTTGCTTGGAGAGAAAGAGAAAAGAGAACACATTTAAAGTTGAGGCTTGCGTGGCCCGTACACGGAACAACGAATGCGCGGCTTGCGGAATGGGCTTGGCACTCCTGCTTCCATTGCTACCACCAGTGTTCAGGAAACTGTCGTCTCTAACTAAGTTTACAAACCGTTTTACAAAAATGCCAAAAGTTTTCAAAGAAGAATATTGTGAAGTTTGGCTTCAGGTCATGGAGTTGAAGGCTTGGCCTCGGAAGTATGAATCTGATACCTCTTCTATTCTATTATAAGATTTATATATATCGTATATATTATTGTATTTAAGTTTTTTCAAAGTAATGACCCTGATTTATTCAAAAATAAATTTCCGTTTGCTTCGACTTTTGTTCGGTTCTTGATTATAATTTTTGTGCTGGCTTTTCGCTAACTTCATAAAGTGACCAAACAAGGAAGAAAAATACAAGTTTTTTTTTTTGTGAACACACAAAATACTCAAATTTGACTGTTAGTTCTTCTACTCAATTTGATCCATCTTTCGGTACGTGTGACACGATTTTCCTCACCAATACCTTATTTTCTTTGTAAAAGTGTGATTCTTAAGTAGAAAAATAAAAATAGTTTTTTTGAATTTTTTTATATGTTTTCTATGCTTTTAAAAATGAATTTTCTTGCATTTTTGAGCAAAAAATTGAATTTTTGAAATGTTTTGGTTTATTGTATCCAAACTACTAAGCCGATTTAAAAACAATGTTCTACGCAATTACTGGCAGTTCAATTGCCTTTCGATTCATATCTTGCTTGACTCTATCTGACAATTATGAAGTCAGATATGGCTTAAAATGTAAGAGCACCTACCGAAATAGTGAAAAAAATTCATATTTGAAAAAATTTTTGAAATTGATTTTTGAGATCACCATTCCAAACTACACTACAAAAATATTTCAGTTGAAATGGGTCTTTTTGGCTGTAAACTAGTGTTACTGGAATATGAAGTCATAAATTTTAACAAATGAACACTTTTATGACACTGCGTTTGACATTCAAAGCTCGAGCGTTTGCTGTGTGTTTCTTGTTTTGTTTTATTGGGGGTCATAAATTAATTGCTCGCAGCGTCAAAAGTTGTTGTTGTATCTACGATAGGCAAAACAACGGATTGAGTAGTCTAAATAACGTGAGCAAAGGGATGCCCACCAAGGATTTAAATCGATAGTACGGTCCAAACAATTTAATGTTTAAAGATTATTTCATGCAAATGTTGACCGTGACTGCGCCTCAAATGGTCCATCCGCTTAGTCCAATTTTGGCATACTCTTTCCAACATTTCGGCCGGTATCTCACGAATAAATGCTTCAATGTTGTCTTCCAATGCGTCAATTGAAGCGGGCTTTTCTGTATAGACATGAGCTTTAACATAGCCCCACAAAAAATAGTCTAAAGGCGTTAAATCGCACGATCTAGGCAACCAATTGACCGGTCCCGAACCTGAAATAAATTTTGCGCGTGCTGTGTGTCATGTGGCACCGTCTTGTTGAAACCACATGTCATGCAAGCCAAGCTCTTGCATTTTGCGCAAAAAAAAGTTGGATATCATCTCACGGTAGCGCTCACCATTCACAGTTACGTTACGATTCGCATCATCTTTGAAGAAGTACGGTCCAATGAAGCCACCAGCCCATAAACCGCACCAAACTGTGACTTTTTCTGGATGCATTGGTAGCTCTTGCAATGCTTCTGGCTGATATTCACTCCAAAATCGACAATTTTGCTTATTTACGTACCCATTGAGCCAAAAATGAGCTTCGTCGCTGAACACAATTTTTCGGTAAAAAAGTGGATCTTCGGCCAACTTTCCAAGAGCCCATTCACCAAACATTCTACGTTGCGGTAGGTCGTTCGGCTTCAATTCTTGCACCAGCTGTATTTTGAAAGGCTTCACACCTAAATCCTTCCGCAAAATTTTCCACGTTGTTAAGTAACAGAAGCCCAATTGCTGCGAACGGCGACGAATCGATAATTGATAGTCATCATTAACACTGGCCGATACAGCTGCGATATTTTCTTCAGTTCGCACTCTACGTAAGCGTGTTGGTGGTTTAATGTCCAACAATGTAAATTTGATGCGAAATTTAGTCACAATAGCCCGAATAGCCGCTTCAGTGGGTCGATTAAACTGACCATAAAATGGAAGAAGCGCGCGATGAACAAAGCACGCATTTTGATAATAAACTTCAATAATTTGCAAACGTTGTTCGTTTGTAAGACAATTCTTGGTAAAATTATAGACCAAACTGAAGATGTTTGACAGAGAAACAAGACACGAAACGTGCGTGAGCTGTTTAAACCAGTGTTGCCAAAAAGATAATAGCTAAAAAATCATCCTTTAGAACTAGTTCAAATCAGTTTTTTCACTTTACTTGCTTACGGTCACACTCGTTTCGAAATGTTTTATATTTTTTGACGCTTTTATTTGCAATTGACAGAAACTTTATTTTGGAATGGCCCACATAACAAGGGGACTAACTGTGCCCCAGCTATGCTGCGTTTGCATGGCCATTCCGGGTGAGGGTGTGGACACCAACTGGCTGAATATATACACGGACTCCGATGCGGGACAAGACTTGATGGTTATACTAGAGGAGACGATTGGCCGAGAGGTCAAGCCTGCTGAGGATCTACCTGGACGCATATGCCCCTCATGCTTGTCAGCGGCAAAAATTGCTTTGAATTTCAAGCGGCGATTGGAGCAGAGTCTTAAGTTCTGTACCGAGCAAATGGAGCAAAACAAAACCAAGTCCTACTTGAAAGCAGTTACCAACGTGGACGAGCAGCAGGCCAAGCAAGGAAACCACCAGCGAAGAGAGCGAATCGGTAGACGAGAGCTACAAAAAAGGTTCCCTACGAATGTTCCCACTGCCCAAAGATTTTTACCCAAAAAAGCAGTCTAAAAACTCACCTACGCATTCATACTGGCGAACGACCCTTTAAGTGTTCACAGTGCTCGAAGGCATTTACCCAAAGTGGCTCTCTTAAGAAGTCATCTTCTCACCCATACTGGCGAGAAACCATACGAATGTTCCCACTGCTCGAAGTCTTTTAGCAGTAAGAGCGACCGGGAGAGACACTATCGCACCCATACTGGCGAACGACCTTTCAAGTGTGCAGAATGCTCAATGTCCTTTACCCAAAGTGGTTCTCTAAAGAGTCATCTTCTCACGCATACTGGCGAGAAACCCTTTGAATGTTCCCACTGCTCAAAGGGATTTATAAGCAAGAGCAGTTTGGAGGAACACCAACGCTCACATACAGGCGAAAGGCCTTTCAAGTGTGCAGAGTGCTCTATGTCTTTCACCCAAAATAGCTCTCTAAAGACTCATCTTCTCACGCATACTGGCGAAAAACCCTTCGATGTTCCCACTGCTCAAAGGCATTTAGAAGTAAGAACAATTTGGATTCACATCTTCGCACCCATACTGACGAAAAACCTTTCAAGTGTACAGAGTGCTCAATGTCTTTTACCCGAAGAGGCTCACTAAAGGGTCATCTTCTCACGCATACTGGCGAGAAACCCTACGAATGTTCCCACTGCTCAAAAGGATTTAGAAGTAAAAGCTGTCTGGAGGAACACCAACGCACACATACTGGCGAAAGGCCTTTCCAGTGTACAGAGTGCTCAATGTCTTTTTCCCAAAGTGGAACTCTAACCAGGCACCTACGTACTCATACTGGCGAACGAGCCTTCTTATGTTCCCACTGCTCAAAGACCTTTAGTAGTAAGTCCAATCTGAAGAAACATTATCGCACACACACTAGCGAGAAACCCTTTGAATGCTCCAACTGTTCAAAGACGTATAAGGGTAAGTCCGAACTGGAGAGACACGAACGCACACATACTGGCGAACGAACTTTCAAGTGTACAGAGTGCTCGAAGGAATTCAACAATAATAGCTCTCTAAAGAGGCATCTTCGCACGCATACAGGCGAGAAACCCTACGAATGTTCTTACTGCTCAAAGACGTTTAGTTGTAATAGCAATCTGGAGCAACACCGTCGCATACATACTGGCAAACGACCCTTTCAAGTGTTTACAGTGCTCGAAGGCATTCACCCAAAGTGGCAGTCTAAAGACTCATCTTCTTACTCATACTGTCGAGTAAACTTTTTAGCAGTAAGAGCGATCTGGAGCAACGTACACTACGAATGCTATCACTAACTAAATTTTACAACGCAACTTCGACTTCATGCTGGTGAACTACCCAATAAATGATCCCTGTATCAAAACTCTTTAAGTGTTTCAATTATAGTTCATAGAACACGATTTATATTGAAACTGGCCTTCCAACTCTGTATACGTATACACTGCAACTGCATTTCAACTATGTATTCAAGGTAATAAACATGCCGGAGAAAAAAAATCTCTAAGAAAATAATGAGACAACTGCTTCTTGGGAAAAGTCAGACGACATCATTTCAAACATCATTTTGCGAAGATGAGCGTGAACTCTTTTATAAGCTAAGCTAGACAGAGCACTGAAAGGTTCTCATATAAAAAGCTGACTCACAATCTGGGTCAATCAAACTATTTTCAAGATAGCCTAGGAATAAACTCCATTAGCAATATTTTTAATTGGAAGAAAAGCACATGCACAATTTCGGTGCAAAAACAGGAAATTTCAAAATTCATTTTAAAAAGAAACCATGGATGACCGCCAATTCATTTCTGCACGTAAAATTCTTCATAATTCGCGGTCCATCGAGAAAAATTATTTCGGAATTTTTGGAGAGGAAGGACGATAATGGACAATTACCATATACAGATACCGCAAATTCATCCAAAGTTTTTTTTGGGATCCAATGTCAGCTCCCAAGAAAAATGGTTTTCTGCGTCACATGTGGCATCTATAATATCTATAAATTTTTGCTCTCAGCCCTATAGCCAATTTAGAAAACGTATAGCTAAATTTCAATATTTGTATCCTCGTAAAGGCAGCGAGAAACAAAAATTGGGATCCAAAGTCAGCTCATCTATGATCGTCAGCGTTATCTATAATATCTATAAATCTATGATATTAAGCAGTAAGACGCACAAAATATATTGTGGTATCGAATGGTTTCCTCACAAACCAATTTTATATTAAATGCAACTATTCTTCTTGTTTAAAAATTAAAATCGTAAACGTTTCCCTACTTCAGATGTTATGCCATTTGGAACAAATGCATCCGTCCCAAATCTGCGGAAATTATAAGAAACATAACATCGTGTGCACTAAAAACGCCATGCGCGACTAGGTGGAACTCACTCTTCGACTCTATCAAGCATTTGCTGGGTGTCAAAAATAAGTTCCAGCAGCTGTGTTCTCAACTGAACGTGCCAGGGATAAGTAGTGAGGTACATAGAAGAATATTGCAGACTCATGGAACCAATTGCAGTTGGTCTCGACTTCCTCCAAAAGCAGGAACAACATGTTCTACGGGTATATGCTGCCGACCCTTATCTCAATAAAAGTGAAGTTGCACCGGCTGGAGGAAAGTAGATCGCTGAATGTCTTGCATGGCATTGCGTTTGAGTTGGAAAAAAAGCTAATGGAGCGCTTCAAGAGTTTCTTCTCCCAATGCGAAGACGCCCTTATAGAAGCAATGACGTGTCCTGATATAAAAACAAAATTCCTCCAGGAACTATGTTGCACGGCAGTGGGTTGGTCACCGGAAAAAGCTGAGCTAGCATTGCTCAAATAGGTCAGCATACCCCTGATAATTATGTAAACACCCGTAAGGAATGGCATTGCTTCCTTTATGACTATGACTGCAGACTCGAATGCCTAAACAGGTATCCCACGGTCCGGGCGGTGTTCGTCAAATATAATTTTCCCTTGCAATCCTCAGCACCAGCCTGTTCTTATACGCTGGCCTTGTTAACCAGAAAGGGAGACAAAAATTAACCGACGAGCATTTCGAAAAACTTGTCGTGTTGAAAGCCAACAGCATATGGCGGATAAATTTTATGCTCAAAGTTGCTATTATTTGGTCAATAAAATTGTTTTTTTTTAAGAGAAAACCTTTTTTTAATTTAATTAGAAATGGATAGAGCGGATGCGTTCTATGCCCTCTTCTACAAAAGTGGACAAAATAGATATTTGGAATTGAATAGATAGGTTGGGGTCTCAAAATCGTTTCGAATGTGTCCACTGTTCCGAGCCAGACTGCCTTTGTAGGCATGTCCTTTGACCACTACATTGTGAATTCACCCACTGTACTGGGTCGTGTCTCCAATTGCCACCAAAGATCATTTTGCAATGAATAAAATAAATAAATTGAGATTATTTCGTTTTAATGCCAATTGAAAATTTTGAATTGAAATAATTTTATTTCAATGCCAATTGAAAATTCTTAATTTGAATTATTTCATTTCAATGCCAATTTAAAATATTTTAATTGGAATTGAAATTTATAATGCCAATTAAAATTTTTTTTTAATTATCATTTAAATTTAATGCTAATTCAAAAATAATGCTAATGCTTTCGGAACCCAACCCTATGAAGAAGGCTAAATATTCGAGAGGATGTGGATAAAACGTGCAAAATATCTTGGAAATTGTAAAATTTTACAATGAATTTGAGATTATTATAAAAGATGGGTTATTAGCAGAGAGATTAAAACCGAAAAGAATAACGGTTTGGGTTACGGTTACTATGTTTGGCCGATCGCTTTTTTGGTTACGGTTATTTACGGTTGTGAGATATGGGTTACGGTGGTTAGGGTTACGGTTATTAGCCTTATTCTGTTTCGGGTTTCGGTTACGGTTACGGTTATTAGTATAAAATATAACTTTGAAAATCTTGCCCCATTTGGAATCTCATTTATTCAGTAAATGTACTTAGTTCAAATTTCTTTTACAGAATTTTTCACCCTCTATTTTCGTCTATATTAAAAGATTAACATTGTAAGTTTTAACTAAAATATAAGAAACTACTCCATTCTCAGATGTATCGAGTTAAGTTTAACTAAGTAGATAAATATGCATTGCTCATCAAATCTACTATTTTTTCATAAAGTGATTATTTTAGTGACATTTTTGATTATAAATCGAAGAGATTTTAGGCAGGCTCTAGGTCTTTAAGTTATGACTTTGTCCATAACTTTTCTAAAACAAGACTATTTCTGTACCTTTGTAACCTTTATCATCCGGAAATGACATCTTAATTGATATTGTAATTACATCTAAAATCCTAAAATCATTTAGAGTTTGACTGTCCAGGCGAGTCCTGCGTGGCGTCATTATAAGATTTTTACCACTGAAAACAAATACTCAATACTTACTTATGTGGGCGGTTCTGCTAACAAACTTTGATAACTCAAAAAGAGTCAACTCGCGCGCAATCTTGTTTGTTTTAAAAAATATTCAGGCCTGTTCCGTTTTCGATTTCGATCAAATCATGTGGATCGGAATTGATAGCTCCCGTTTCCCAAAAACGATCAAATTATTCGGTTTCCAAGTTTTGCCTTTGAGTGAGTGAAATGAAAAGTAATTGACAATTTCTATGTCAACGGTTATATTTTTTTTATCTATCCGTATTTTCATATTAATAAGTCATATTTGAGAAGATTTTAATGTAACCATAAAAATATTGGGCATTCATTTTGTTCGAAATTCATTATTTTAAAGTTGTACCCCAAGAAATTGCATGTAGACGAAAGCTAAAAACATCGAAATGAAACCGAGCTGATCGCAATTCGCATCAGCGCATGCGCAGTGCTGATCGAATTTGTTAATGTTGCCATTGCCTGTGATTATAGTTCGAAAACGATTCGAACTTTCGGTCGAAAAGTAAATCGATTTCTATTTCACTCGGAAACGGGAGCATCAACGGAAAACATTGGAATTACAATGTTTCTGCATTGAAATTCCACTCGGAAAATGGAACAGATTAGTCAAGAAGAGAGATTGGTAACATTAGAACTGTTTAATTTTTCAGATTTTCTTTGTGCGTGATACCCGTAATAAATGATCATATACGCGTATAGTGCACTGCAAATTTTCGTCAAGCTTGAATAGGGGCTTATACTCCAATCGAATTAATGTTGTCCATTATTCGAGGTGTGCTATGTGGTGCTACTCTTTCTAACAAACAAATATGTTCAAGTTCGAAAGTCGTTGCCTCTGTCTGCCTGGCACGCTACATTTCCGAACGGCTCTGGGAATTATCAAACAATTCGCTCCTACAGAATTTCAGCATAACTGTTTAGCACCAAGGTTTATAAGACCAGCATGGTAGCACAGCAGGGAGGATCCATATCCGAAGACGGGAATATCGTAAAAGGTCCTTTCGAATGTTCCTACTGCTCAAAGACCTTTGCCCGACATAGCACTCTAAGGAATCACATTCTTACGCACACTGGCGAGCGACCCTTCGCATGCTCCCGTTGCTCGAAGACCTTTACCATTAAGGGAAATCTGGAGCGACACCGTCGCACACATACTGATACTGACGTGCCGGAGGTCAAGCAAGAAGAGGTCTTATTAAAAACTGAAGAACAAATCTACAAATGTTCCCACTGCCCAAAGATTTTTGCCAAACCCCGTGGTCTTAGAAATCACCTGCGCATTCATACTGGCGAACAACCCTACAAATGTTCTACATGTTTTAAGACCTTTAACCTCAAAGGTGATCTTAGAAGGCACAATCGAACTCATACGGGAGAACGACCCTTTAAGTGTTCACAGTGCCCGAGGGCCTTCAGCCTGAAGGGCAATTTAAGCGATCACGAACGCGTTCATAAAATGGATCGACCCTTTCAGTGTTCCGATTGCTCCATGGCCTTTAAGAAAAAAGGTGATCTTAAGAGGCACACTAAAACTCATACTGGTGAACGTCCCTACCAGTGTTCACAGTGTTCGAAAAGCTATGCAGAAAAACGTGTTCTATTGGATCACATTGTCACTCATACCGGGGAACGACCCTACGAATGTTCCCACTGCTTGAACACATTTAGATTTAAATCTAATCTAAGGAGACACCTTGGGACTTGTGCACTGAACGAGGGAATGGATTTTGCAGTTTTGGATCTGCTGGAAAATGATCTTTCACCGAAATCTAATGAAAGTGCGCAGCAATAACATTTTAAATAAGAATAGTTTTTAGTTAATTTTTTAGCTTTCGGAAAATAGATCAAAACTTGTGCAAATATTTTCTTTATACGGATGAAGAGACCCTAGATTCTAATTGTATATAAAAGTAAAACTAAACTTTATACTAAAGAACTTAAGTTTAAATTGTGATAACAAAGTCATGTTGACCATGATTGCGTATTATATTTCATCATCCATACTTATTAAATGTATAAAAATTTCGATGTTATAAATTTGTTATTATAAGACCACGGTTTTGATCGAAATCATAATTTGAATGGGTGGATGAAAATAGGTTCTGATTGCACAGAAATTTGAGTCATACAAACATAATTAGATTGGACCTAAGTTATTTTCGCATATTCAGGACTTAAACGACATGTTTTAAAAGTAGTCTTTGAAAATGAAGTTTCTAAATATTCCTTATTTTATTTACTTAAAAAATATGATTTTGCATCAAATCTGGGGCTCTAGTTATTGCGCTGATTTCGAATACTAAGAACCAGTAACGACCAGTAAAGCAGCTGCTCATAATTCTAAAAACAGATCAGCAACTGGAGTTCAGTCGATACCGTTGCTTCAGTTCCTGGAGTGGACCAACAAATGCAACGAAAGCTGGCTCAGAGAGTCGGAGTTCAGCCGTTACCGCTGCCTCTAAGGGTTCTAGGTAGTTAAAAATTAAATGCGGGAGATGCGAGAGCAATTGGAAATGTGCTGGAGATTCTTAAAGAAAACACACTCGAATCGGATCTGCTCTCCATTAAAAATAACTCAGAAACTTGAGAACTTATCGAATTCACCAAGGGAACAAAATTACTGAAAGAAGCCCATGTGGTACTAAACTGGGTCCCAAATAATCAGGAATCGAGCTGCGCACTAAGCTGGAACAAATTAGGCAATGGAGCCCAGATTGCACAGCTATTAGTAATGTGAACGAAACAATAAACAGCGTCAATGGGTCCTACATAATCGATGGTGTTTCCGCAGAATTTTTTTTTAAGTATAAAAATGCTCCGCTAACGTCTTGCGATGACATTTAACAGTAGTAAACCTATAAAAGATAATCCTAACAGATTGTAAGCAATATTATAATTAACAATAAAATTACAAATTATAATTTATACTTAGATTCAGTTTTTCCCTTAAATTCTCATTGCTGGGTATGCTTTGTACATGTGTCATATGCAATATTGTATATAGTTTATGTCAGATTCCGGTGCGTTCGTATCTTCTGTGTATACGAAAGTCCGCCACGTTCCAGAGCCCTGTGCGGTAGCGACGTCGACACACCGACAGTATACAAGCTTATAATGCTCTCTTTTGCAACAACAAACTAGTGCTAAATGAGCGCGTTCTCGCTTGGCAAAATTCACACACGCAACGCCGAAGTAAGCATGTGTGTTTCGACGACCCCTGGTATACAAAACACTAAAGTGAATTTTTTTTAAATTTGACAATACCCTAAATCAATAGCTTTGCAGCGAGACAAATGAAGAGGCACTAATTACTATTGGATGGCGAAGAGTTTCGCGAAATTTTAAACCTAATAATGTCCTGCAAATTGCTCTTATCACTTTGAGAAATATTATGGATCATGTCCGAGGAAAAGATCGGTCCAAAAAAAGACAAAAAGCTGTGCAAAGTTTTGCGAACGGGAAGACATAGGTATTGAGCTTTTTATGTAAGTGCATACAAATATAACAATATTCTCGACGCCCCTTGATGGAGAACAACAAAACATAACAACTCTTGATGTCACCACAGGGTGAATGTTGGTAAAATTATTTGAATTAAAACAGTTCATTGAGATGCAAATTACTGTCGATATTTACATAGACTGGGACTGGGTTGAGCTGTATATTGATGCGCTTAAAGATACGTATGAAGCAACCGTAAAACAGCAACAGGTGGTTGCTTGCAGCTATTTTTTCATATTATGAATGGAGCTTAGGCTAAAATGTGAAAAATGCTCTAACTTCTTATTTAAAAAATTATTAGCCCATCTTCAAATAAGCTAACATAAGTTGCTTGAAAGTGAAGCATTGTTGTCGGCTATTTACATGGATTCACGTATTAATTTTGATTTTAACCGACAACCAAAAAACTTTGGCAAAGCAAAATAAAAAAAAATATCATTCCATATTTTCAATTTAAATCAAGTACGATATGTAAATAATATTTACTAAAAGTTTACTTTTGCGCTATCTGAGCAATCTTCTCAAAATGTATGGAGAAATATAAGAGAGTTAGGAATTGGCAGACAAAGATCTGGAGTGGCTGACTTAATAATAAATTCGTACAGCCACTAGTACCTGATAATTTGTAGATATCGATCTACCGATAAATAGTGTGATAGTAGTTTTAGTTTCATGTGTATCAGTCAGTGTGAAGTCTTAGAATCAATTCTAAAAATAAAATGAAATGCAACAGGATTAGACTAATTCACTGGCTTATAATTTTAAAAATACGTCTCCCAAAGAATCTTAGTACCTGTTATATTTAAATACGCCTTTGCTAAAAGTTCGTTTGTTTTAATAACAGGCTTGAAGATGGCTTAGGTCCCCCAAATTCCGAAAGGAAAAAACGAATACCGAACTATCTCTTATACTGTTAAATTAATGTGTTTTTGGAATATGGGATTAAGTAAAATGAAGTTGCACTCACATTTTCGGGTACCTAGGAATTGCAGAGGCAACATACGTGACAATAAACTTGTTCATTATAACCTTTTCTTGACTATAGCAAAGCATTCGACACAGTTAACTATGTAAAAGCTGAAAATTTTATACAATTTCTCGAACACTGCCGCAAAATTGATGAAGTCGTACCTGAACGATAGAAGCCAAGCTGTCGTTACTCAATTGGGATCGGTCATTTTCGCGTAAAATCGGAGTTCCACAAGGATCTGTACTAGGACCAATATTTTTTAGTCTTTTTATTAATGACCTCCCAGTGTTTTGACTAAATGATGTGAATGTATGTTAGTCGTCCGTTAGCCAAAATTTCTGAGTGTATTAGTATTTGTAATAGCGAACTAAGTATAATTAGTGATTGGGCTAGGAGAAATGGGTTAAAGATAAATCCTAAAAAATCAAAGTGCTTAGTCATATATAAGAAATGTTATAAAACAGACACATTGCAAAAGCTTGAAATTGACAGTACTAATATAATCTATGTGGGTTTTGAGGCAAAAAACGCATATTTTTATGATTTTTTTGCGGCGACATCAATAATATAATTTTATTAAATTTATTACATATTATAGTACAAATTTTGAAGTATGTCAGAAAAATTTTCAAAGAAAAATATTGATAAATATGCCGGGGACGGTGAATCTCCAGAGGTGCCTTGAAAAAAGTGGTTTTGCGGTGTACATTATAACTCGTTACCGGATTATCGGAAACAAAATAATTTGATATGCATTTTAAAGGTGATGAATTTCTCGAGGTAATCAGGAATAGTTTTTGTTATACCCTTGCAAAGGGTATTATAATTTTGCCCATAAGATTGCAACGCATAGAAATATTCATTTCCGACCCTATCTCTATAAATATAAAAGAGAGTGTCCTGACTGATTCACTGATTGGCAATCATCGCACAGCCTAAATGGTAAGAGATAGAAAGCTGAAATTTGGACAGCAGTTTCTGTGAGTGGTGAAAGTGCGTACTAAGACGGGGTTTTGGAAAATTCCACCCGGAAAAGCGTCGGAAAAGTTTATATGGGAAAAAATGTTATTTTTCATAAGATTGAAAAGTGTAAAATTTTCCCAGAGTTTGCAACGCATAGAAGGAATCATCTCCGACACATAAGTTATATTCTGATAGAGACGAGCTGAGTCGATTGAGCTTGTCCGTCCGTCTGTCCGTCGTCCGTCCGTCTGTCTGTTTGTGTACGCGAACTAGTCCCCAGTTTTGGAGCTATCGAGCTGGAACTTTGCCGAGTTTACTGCACGCGTAATATGTGGAACCGACGGACGGAGATACTTTTGTGCTGCATACAAAGTTCGTTCGGAATGGATTTTAGTAGAAAACTGTTTTGTTCTCAATACTACGCTCCAAACACGGTCGGGTTAGTAATGTTTTTACGCCGACTGGAGTTTGGTCGGAAGTCGCTTACCGTTGAGAGCAAGCGTATTTGGGTATAAAATAAATTCGGTACAGGGAACGCGTCGCTTTTTACCCATTGAATTGAATTGGTTTGTAAGCATAGTACGCGAAATGATTCGACACGCGTTTTCCCGATTTCGGAAAATCCGCCCACGAGGAAAATGGCCGGATAATTCTGCATGCAAAAAACTATTTTTCATCCGATAGGCTTTGAAACTCGGTTTGTAAGGACAGAATACAAAATAATTTGAAATAATTCAATGTCGGAAAATCCGTCCCCATGCGGGAAAATTCTGCATGGAAAATACTATTTTTCACCCGATTGACTTGAAACTGAGTTTGTAAAGGTCAAAATGAGAATTCATTTGTGTTTTCATTTTCCGATGTTGGAAATACCGCCGGGATGCCCACTCGGGAAGTGGTTGGAATGGGATGGGATGTGGAAGGGATATGAGTGGGATGTGGGTGGGTAAGTGGATGGGAAGTGGGTGGGATATGGGCGGGAAGTGGTGGGATGTGGGTGGGAAGTGGATGGGATGTGGGCGGGGATGGGGTGGGATGTAGATGGGATGTAGGTGGGAAGTGGGTGGTATGTGGGTGGCAAGTGGGTGGAGTGTGGGTGGAATTTGGGTGGAAAATTGGTGGGAATTGGGTGATGAGTGGGTGGGATGTGGATGGGAAGGGTGGGTGCATTGGTTCTATACTGTTGAAGGCGCAGCGAAGCGCGACGGGTTATTGCTAGTAAACTATATATATTCTTGATCAAGTGACGAGCTGAGTCGATTGAGCTTTGTCCGTCCGTCTGTCTGCGTCTGTCTGTTTCTACGCAAACTAGTCTCTCAGTTTTAAAGCTATCGAGCTGAAACTTTGCACAGAGTCTTCTTTTTACTGCACACTGCTAATATGTCGGAACCGACCGGATCGGATGACTATATCTTATAGCTGCCATAGGAACTATCGGTCGAAAAGTGGGTTTTAATGAGAAAAACTTTTTTGTTTTTAATGTTAACGTGTCTCACTTCAGCGATTATTAATATTATACCCTTTTTACAAAGATTTGGGAGTTTTGGTCAAAATCGGATGACTATATCTTATAGCTGTCATAGGAACTATCGGTCGAAAAGTGGGTTTTATTTAGAAAAATTGTTTGTTTTAATGCTGGCGTTCTTAAACTCTGATGTATTAAAACATTTGCAAGGATATAAAAACTTCGGCAAAGACGAAGTTAGCTTGGCCTTCTGGTTTTTTTTTACAGCACTTCGAAGTGGAAATGGCGATTTTAGCTAATAAAAATCGAGGATAATTTGTTATGAAAAAATAAAAAAAAATCGTTCGATTTCGTTTTCATTTAAAATCGGAAAATAGGTGAAAGAAAGTTGAAGAAAGATTTAATGCGAGCGTTGTGCCAAGAGCCAAAATTCTGACTTGAACCAGTTCCATTCAATGTAACGACAAACTGGTTGTCCTTTCTGAAACTTATTCTGATTTAAGTTCCAAACTAAAATATTTTGTTGATTGATTTGCAATCAGATTAGTAAAGGCTCTGGGAATTGATGCCAAATAATTTCATTATATAAATTCATTGTAACTTGTTATGAATCGAGCTTTTATTCTGGGGTCACCTATTCGTGGTCTGACTCAGGGCTGAGTACAACTTCGATAGTTATGATTTTTCAGACGAAACTGTGTAGGTAAACTTTTTGGCCACATTTCATCAATGGTATGGATCTAATGTTTTAGCTTTAAGTAATAAATTCTAAAATTTTCATGATATTTAGCCAAATTTTCATAGCCTGTGTAAACCATTTTCTTTCCTTTTTGCGGCGTCCATGTAAATACTCTAAGTGCGCTGAAAAATTAAGATTTTGTGTGTTACCTTATACGGTCACACTGCAGATAAACGCAACTAAACAACATTTAAAAGTTAATTATGCGATAGACACGGCCGCTTAAACTTAAAGTGCCATCGAATGCTCGAGCACCGTTAATACAGAAAGTCAAGGAAAAAGATGCACCACAACCAAACGGAGGCAACATGTAGTCAAACTACCAACACCAAGGCCAGGGCTACCCCTTCGTCATCGTCCTCGGACAAGCAATCACACCCACAGCGTGGTCTACGCACCAAGGTGGCTCTTCGCCGTCTCCACGATGAAATAAAAAGGTGCTTGAAGAACAGGAGCAGCAATATGGCGCGGAGAGGTGAGATAAGACATAAGAGCAGGCTTTATCTGAACTATCATGACCTTGAACTCGCTCCACACTTACAGCTGCTGTAGGAAATTGCGTGCCGCCTTTGTGAAGCGCTATGATAGTCCCTTGGGCTGGCTCTCCATAGGCACCACCTTGCTGACCTCCTTGGCTTTGCTGATCGCGGTTATGATTTGGCCTGCGGTGTGTTTGCTGGTGATCTTGATTTTGGATCTGTTTGTGGTGGTGCGTGAGAATAATCTGAGACGCACGGAGATTTTTCGTAAAACACGACATGCCTTGAAGGAGTTGCTGCTGGCCGAGGAGCATTTTAGCGATGATTGGCAATTGTCGAATTATCCACATTTGAGTAATCCCATGTCGCCCTGTGTTTCGCTGCAGTGGACCTATCGTGATGGGATTATAGTCAACCTGCCGTGGGCCTTGCTGGTGAAGGGGGATTATATTGTTTTACGTCCGGGTCATTGTGCACCCGGTCCCTGCCATGAAGTGGAGACCAAAAAGTTTTTCAATGCCAATGAGATTTATGGAGCCTCTCTAATGGGTGATCCGCCCGTTAAGCCGGTGGCTCGTGCACCGCTGGCGGATTTAGTTTGCTGCCTGGAGGAAACACCGTATTTGGATAACTTGAGGGTGTGCCTGAAGAACTCGCTGAAGCGACCACCGACTATTTACAATCAACAGCGCTATTTGGTGGGTAAAGGGCACTAAATCCTTTTGATATTTGTTTAAACCACCTTCTCTTTCTGCCTTTCCAGCTGGTCACCAAGTACATACAACAATGGGGCTTCATTAGTGCTTTGACTCTTACCTTAATCTTTGGTTTGATTCACTTTCATGGCTATGGTTTGCCCACAGATATCCAGCATAATTGGAGTTTTGTGCTCATTGAATCCCCCGCAGCGGCTGTTGTTCCGCTGCTGCCCTTAATCTTTCCCATCATGTGGATTGCCATGAATCTGTGGGGCATTGCCAGATTGCAGTGTTTCCTAAAGACTCCCCAGGCTGTACTGGAAAAGACGTCCACTAAATCGTTTGAAGAGGATTTGGACACACCTCTGTATGACTATGATAGCATATCTATACTACGCTCAAATGTGGTACGCATTTGGCTGCAACTGTGGCAGGGCGACAGTGAACTGTTGCCACGTTCTGCCAATTTGGTACAAGTTTTGGGCTCCATATCGGCTCTATGTTGTGTCGATAAAAAGGGTATATTATCCTGGCCCAATCCCACCGCTGAAAAGGTATTCTTTTTGCATAATACAGAAGAGGAGCCCAATTTGGAGGATGGTGCACGCAGTCAATTGTCTATGGAAACGGATAGTGATGATTTACCGGATGTAGATGTGGATGAGGATCATAAGGAGCGTGGAATTGTGGCTGAAGTGCTGGATTTGACACATGATCAGCATTGTCCGTTTCGTTTGGAGTTTGATGATCATGAATGGAAGGCACATATCAAGTCATTGAAGCCATTGGGTAAGTGTTTCATTATCTTAGAGAGAAAGGGTTAAAGAGTTGTGCGTTTGATCGCGTCGCGTTCGTTTTCTAGATCCCTTTATCTTGTATTTATTGTAGAATGAAATCCATTGAAGTTCTTATTTGTTGATGCGGACTACCATTTGGTCTAAACCAGGAGTGCCCAAAGCCTATTCCGCAAGCCAGCGGAAAAGCTGGTGCATATAAGGCCCACTCTCACCATAAACCTTTTCTCTTTCTTTCCGAGCTAAGGTTTTGTTGTTGGTGAGTGCAAACAACATCATATGTGTCTCTCTTCTCTCTCTCCCATGTCTCTGGCAAACTCAAAAGCAACAACAATGTTGCTTTTCGCTATTCACGGCGACACAAACACTCAAACCCAAAAAAATCGGGTATTTCTTTCTATTTCTTGTGGTTGTTCTTGCTTGAGATATATTTTGAGCATTTGTATTGGTTTTCAAGCGGCCTTAAGCTCATTCTGGGCAACCCTGGTCTAAACAGTGAAGCATTTTATCTTTCTGTGTATTGCTTCTTCTTATCTCCTACCTTACTCATTTTTTTACACACTTTTGGACTTTAATTTTGCCAAAATACAAGTCCATAAAGTTCTCTTTTCGTTTCGACAGTAAAAGAATAGCAAAAGATATTCCTTTTCTAAATATGGTATGCTATTCCAAAAGGTCGAAATAGGTTAAAATATTAGGTCGAAGATATGTAAATATGTCAAATATGTAAAACGAATAACTGTATTTAAAATGATTTACTTTTTATAAAATACATTTGTTAGAATCAGAAATTTTTTATTGATTTTCAAATTCGAATAGTTTTTAAATAAAATCAACGCCGACTATTTATAAATGAAATGAGCGACACTGCGTATGAGATTTTCACAAAGACTTTTGAGCCTATAAGCCAAAGTTCGTGTTTCCTGAAAAAAATGCGGCTCATTTTTTATTTGGAATTTCTTTTCTGTTCTTACTGTCATCTTTAACTGCGCAATATTGCATTATAGTGTTCCAAAATTAATGCCAATGCGTCATCGTCGGAATACCGCAAATTGATTCATGATTGGTGGGTGAATAATTTTACTTTTACTATTTTTACATGCAACAAACAAAACAAATAAACTAAATATAAAACTCTTTAAAATTAAAAAAAAACCGAAACGCCACGGAACAAAATACGATCGTAAGGAAAAAACATAGATAACTATAAACCGGTCAGGATGTCTACGTTAAAATTGATTAATTATTCAGTTTAATTTCCGACACTTCATCGCCAAACTCTGTCAGAGCCACATTTTTAAAGTAAAATCATCGTGGCTTAATAAATAATATCTTAGGCTAAAAAACCATTCCAAAAAAAAAAAAAACAAGCACAAAACAACAAAGTTTGCTTGTGAGAAGGAAGGGAGTAGCCCTGTGCCTCTTTCAGAGTCAGTGAGTTTGTGTGTTTGTATGGTTGAGTAGGGCCACTCGACTGCAACGATCTTACTTGTTAATGGTAGACTTTATTATCATGATTTCTTTAGGTGATCTACATGGCTTAACAAGATCTACATTTGTGTATAAGCATTGGATACGAAAGATTGAGTACTGGAGAAAACATGATGACGAAGTCTAGTGTCGACACAAAAAAATTAACGGAAAATAATTATGTAGCATATAAATACGATGTTCGAAATCCAATCACCGATCATAGCAAATATTTATACGATGCAATGGCAAATTTAGAGAAGAGACATATAGATGTCAAACACCTAACTAAATATGTGGATGATATAGTTTGTATAAGTGGGAAAAAGCGTCAGACTATACTAGAAACACTGAACAAGCAACATCATCGGATTCAGTTTACAATGGAAGTAGAGAAGGACAACAGAATATGCTACCTCGACACGGAAATAAAAAGAGACGACGGAAAATTAAAGTTCAAGTGGTACACAAAAACCATAGCTTCAGGAAGAATAATGAGTTTTCACTCAAATCAGCCCATATCCCAGAAAATCAACACAGCAAAGAATATGATAAACAAAGCATACACCTTAAGCGACGCATCATACAGACCCGAAATATACATTAAACTTAAAACAATATAGTTATCCGGACCAGCTGATTGAAAGACTAATAACGAACACCACCCAAACAAAGATCAATGAACCCGACAACAGAGACAAGAGCGAGAAGACACAATACATCAGTGTACCATATGTGGACAAATTAACATGCAAACGGACAATTGCAAAATAATACCGAGACAAAATTCAAATCTAACGTTCGCCTACAAAGCCCACACAAACACAAGGAAACTGTTTACGAACACAAAAGATCAAATAAGGAAAGAACAACAACAGAACGTTGTGTACGAAATAGCATGCAAGGGAAAGAAGAGCGGAACACAAAGGAGATGCGAAAATAACAAATCAACACAGCGATAGAGCAACACTTGACTGGACACACAGCTGATTTCGATAATGTTAAAGTGCTGGACATAGAAAAGAGAGAGAGCGAGGGGCTATAAACCATAGAGGTACGACGTAGACCAAATAAATTACATGTACGACGTCGGGGGGAAATAATAACAAGAAAACCAAACCTTTGAAAAAACAAAATGGACGACACAAGACAATTTACAAATTAACAAAAGCAACGACGTTAATTTACTCCTCCATATTCAATACCGCCCCACGCATCCTCCCCCCTATATTATATATAAATCACTACACAAGGGGGCTATATATTCGCGGTCCCTTCGCAAGTTGCACAGTGAACATTCATTAGTATGATTTTCCAGCTGTTGGGCGTAGTTTAGGTTGGTCGTTGATAGTCTATATTTTTCTTTTCTTGTGATTATTCCAGCTGTGTAGGGTTTTCCGACAAATAAATTGATTTTGGTCTGTAACCGTAATGTGGGATCATGTCGTAAAAACCTGTATATGCTTAACTCGTCAAGTATTCTTTTGAAAAAAAGCGCCGCCAAAAAATCTAGGTTTCACTTGGAATTCTAATATAACTGTTGCTTGACTGCAAGAGGATTCCATGATGAAATAGTTCCTAAATTTTTGTGGTAAGGAAAGGCGTATAATAGACGTCGGCTATCCGGCTGGCCAGCGGTCGGTAAATGAGGTCAGAGCTGTATGTTAAGTGTTTGTAAATTTGTCTCCCAGAGCTGTCTCATGTGATCCTCGCACATTCTCCTTGTCTTGATCGAACTACTCTCCGTTCCACTACATATTTTTGCAGTTAACCTAGCGTGCTGCCATTTTGAGCCATTGGCTAAAAGAACTGTTTTCCAAACTTTGATTCCAAAAGGTATTCTGGGTGGCCATTTTAATTACCGGGGCCTGTTAGGTAAAAAGTGTATACTAAAGTCGTGCAAATGTATGTAACAGGCAGAGTCATTTCCGACCATATAAAGTATATATATTCTTGATCAGCATCAACAGCCGAGTATTTAGCCTTGTCGGTCTGTCCGTCCGTCCTTTCGTCCGTCCGTCTGCCCGTCTGTATGAACACCTAGATCTCAGAGATGGTAAGAGATAGAGGTTTGACATGTAGGGGACAAATGCTTCTTATACTTGCAGGCAGATCAAGTTTATTTTCAATTTTTGCCACGCCCCCTCCCGCCCCCCGCAATTTGGAAAAACGTCAAATCTCCTACAGTTTGGTAGATAGATGATCCGTACCATCTAGAGATAGTTAGTTTTGTTGCATGCTTGGAGTTTGTTGTTGTTTGTAATTAGTTGTTAAGGATTTTAACTCTAATTTTATGTGTATTGTTGTTTAGTAATTTTAGGTTTGTAATGGGATTAAGGGGGTTATTAGTTAGTAATTAGCAGAATGAATCGATTTTCCGAAGAAATAATAAAGATCGGATGAACGGTTCTCAAGTTATGAGCAAAAAGTGAACTATGTCACTTGCTTTTTTCAGCAGTCCATTCCACGTACGCTTGAACTCTGCGTGCTTTTGAAAGGTCATATTGCTCGTCAGAGTGACACCTGCTAGGCGCCACCCTCGTTTCGCGCAAAATCTTCCGCTTACATTACTAAATGTATGATATGATAGTGAATGTATGTCAGGATAACAGATAATGTAAATAGTAAACCGAATGTGTTTATAGAAGCCCGTGTAAATAGTGTAAGAATAAGAGCCGAAAACCATTAATAAAGACATTCTACAGTGAATTCAAGCATTCTATGACTCGGTTAAACCAACGACATTTTCTATAGACAAAAAATTGTTACTAAAATTGTCCATTACAAAAATTTTGTGAATCATATAATAAACTTTAGAATTGACATTTAAAGATACTTTATGGGTGACAATTGTATAAGAAATTCTCAAATTCTTTTAAAATTCAGAATAGTAAACAACAAATATCGGTAAGCTGTCGGTCAGACTTTTTAATGTGTTTAAAATTTTCTTAAATATGAATTTGTTACATTCTTTTTTGTAGTCTCCGGGTTCGAAGGGGTTCGGAAAGAATGATTTTAAAGTTGCTTTGTTTTTTACTGTAAAGCTTAGTATACACCTCAAGAAGGGAACTGCCAAAACAAAAATTCCATATAAATATAACTCTCAAGTCTTTTAAAAAACAGAAGCCCTTGTTTTGTGAGTTATTTTTATATGGAGTTTTTTGTTTTGGCAATTCCTTTGTTGAGCTGTTTTCTAAGCTTTCTGTGAACTCGTAAGAAAAAAGTATGATGAGAAGATTTTGAAGGCAAAAACGTGTTATTTCCGTTTGGAAAAGAATCAAAACCAATGTACAGTGTAAATTTCATAATGTTTGCATTGAATTATTAGTTTCTTATGTCTTTGTTATTTCTAAAACTTTCATTTCCCCCCCACCCTCTCATAATTTCCCCTTTCTAATCCATTCCAGGTCTGGCCATACTTCTGAATACCTGCTCCCCCCTAACTCACGAGCACTATGCTCAATTCTGTGGCCATGTCACCGCCGTGGCCATGCTCGATAAAGATTTGGTGCCCGTTACAAATCGGTATGCGTATGCCATCATTGAATCCAGCAAAAGCTTTTTGCATGGGTACGTAGTTTCATTGCCATACTCATCCCCTTAACTCGCTTAACCAGAACGTTTACTCTTATACATGATCCAATGATACCTATCTAGTTAATTGATTTCAAACTTGACATCTGAACAACAGAAAAGAAAAGAAAAACTTAAAATGTTTGGGTATTTGCTTTTTGATTTTTGACACAAATCGGATGCAATTGGTAAAAGACGTGGACATAACGATAAATTGCTCGTAAAGTATTTTTGATTTTCAGTCACTCCCAGCCTCAGACCTCTTGTCCAGCCATGCTTATCATTTCATTCATAGCGCATATTGAAAATAAAAGTAATTTGCATTTTTGCCTCATTTCGTATTTAGTTTTTTACACCCACCCAACCGCCTCCGCCTCCGTCTCCTGCTCGCCCTCACATTTTGTCTGTACATAATTGGCATGCTATTTTAAGTAACAAACAAAAAATTATTATGTAGCGCAAGAACGCTTAAATATAGTCACCTTTTGCCTTGCCCCGCCCCGCCCCGCTTGCCCAACCATGCTTGCTGCATGCTCACGCACACCCGCCTTTTGGCATCCAGTAGTTGGAACCAGTTCTAATCGGTTTTATTTCGATCTGTTACCAGACGCTGCCTGTGCGAACTGGCCAAACAAATTGGATTCACCGATCATGCCACGGATCGTTTTGCATTGGAGGGACAACTGGCCAGCTATAGGCATCTGGTAAGCATCATATTTTTAAGGCAATGCATATAGAATTTACACTAAGCTACAGGTAAATCGGTAAGTTGTCCACTGAATAGTATAGCCCGACGCCGCTTTGTACACTTTGTAGAAAAACCTGAGCTTGACATTAAGTTGGGTAATTATTATTTTAGTCCTCCTGGGGTGGCCACAGAATTCACTATCTCCGCTGCGATTTTCCGAATGTACCAGATATTGGATAGATCTTTTTTAAACAAATTTTTCTTTACTGAGTTAAATTTCTTTATGTCCCACACAAAAAATTCAAAACTCCGCTCGCCAAAAAAAATAATACCTTGCAACTCTAGCTGCTGCACGGTTACGAGAGAACGGCGAACGTTAACGTGAGCAATAGAATTGCTATAATTAAATTAATGCCTCTCGCACGATAGATGGCAATCGACGATTAAGGGAAGAAGCAAATCCGTAAGTAGACGCTAAAGTGCACCCGTCTTTGATCCGCATCTGAACGTCTTTCTAAGTCAGACGATATACGTACGCAAAATCATAAGGGTAATGCTGCTGCGCGCGGAAATAACATTGGGCCGTCCACTCATTTTTTAATTCAAGCAACCGGAGGAAACGTTGGCCAGATTAAAAATAAGTTTGTATCAGGCTGCAGCCAAAACTTTCCCATCGCGTTTTGTAAAATTTAGGGCTAAGTTCTTATGCTTCTTCATAATAGCCAAGCAATTTTCGCTCTGGACGTCTGTTCGATGCTTTCTGCTTAATAATTTATTTTAATTATAACAATTTCTGAAGAATAATAAAATTAACCAACACTTGAGCGGCATCTAGTCATTACTTTGGTGTCGGCGCGGCCACTTTATTCAACTAAAATTGGCAGAAATCGATTTAGAAACTGCACAATAATTATTCAAAAGATTAACGCAAAAATTATTGCTAGTTAATCTTATTTTTGATGTGGAAACATCTTTAATTTCGGTACGAATGATTTTTGTAGGAGTAAAATTTAATTTCAGCGTCACGTGACGCTGGGACGGTGGGATCACAGACAAATATAATCGCTAAGATGCCGAACGCCCATGCAATATGCAGCTGTTTTTTTTTTGTGGCACCGAAAATCGCGCACACAAATTTGAGAGCGTAAAAATCTAAAAATAGAATGCACTTGCTTGTGTGAGCAAAATGTAAAATTGGCCGACAGCTCCTCCAACGGGGCCAAGCCCTGCTTCTCACAATTGCTTGTGTGAGTAATGCTTGAGAATACGTGTGCCCACTTACAGTCGTCGGCTGTCGCTGGCTCTAGAGCGCTCTCTCTCTCTCTGGCTCCTGGACAAAATTTCAAGAGAGCGAAAAGCCAGATGAAAAGCCAGGGGGAAAAAATCGTGTGGAAAAAAATCGTATGGCGTTACTCATCTTCATATTTTTATGTCTTTGGTGGGATCTTATATGGGAGGAATCTGGATAGGATCTGGGTGAGATCGGTGTGATATCTGGTTAGAATTTGGCTGGGATCTGGGTGGGATCTTGTTGGAATCTGGGTGGGATCTGGATGGGACCTGGGTGATATCTGGGTGGGATCTGGATGGGATCTGGGCAGGTTCTGGGTTGATCCGCAAGGGATCTGGATGGGATCTGGAAGGGATGTGGGCAGGATCTGGGTGGGATCTAAGTGGGATCTGAGTGGGATCTGGACGGGATCTAGGCGGGATCTGGGCTGGATCTGGTTGGGATCTGGCTAGGATCTGGGTAAAATCTGGGTAGGATCTGGGTAGGATCTAGAAGGGATCTGGGTGGGATCTTGGCTTGGATCTAAATGGGATCTAGCTTCGTTGGATTTGGGTATGATTTGGATTTCTGTATTTTCTAGATTTCTACTCCGCGTTAATTTTCTTCTTTCGAAAGAGTGCCCTTGCTGATTTATATACCTTTAAGAGAGCTTGCGATATGAAAATAAGCTCTTAAACTAAACATCATGATTCACATCAAAGACTCATGAGTGCTAGCAACACTCACACCTTTTTTAAGCAAATCGCCGGCTCAAGAGTGCGCGATTTGCAAATCACTCGATAAAAGGCTCTGTGGCAGGGCGAAATCAAATTCGAGCGAATTTAGAGCGAAAGTGAATTCTGTGGCACCCTGATTTATTCCGTCCCGATTTCCACTGGAGCAGGGACCGTAACTGTTATAAGTATAAAAAATATATATTGAGAGACTTAACAGTTATTTATAACTTTTAAAATATAAATTTTTTTATACTGTTATTTTATAATTTTTATATAAAAAGTTTTTTTATAACAGTTATTTTTCCAAAAATTGATTTATAACTGTTATTTGTCAACGTTTATTTTTAAAATCTCAAATAACAGTTATTTTGTAACTTTTATTTTAAAAGTTGGAAATAAACGTTGAATTGCAATATTTGCGAGCTGTGCGAGCTATTGGGACATAAAGTTGCGTATGCACGCCTACCTTACTACCACCATGCCGATTTTGGTCAAGTCGGATGACTATTACTATTGCCTGAACTAAGAACAAATTGTCGCTTATATGCAATCCAATGATAGATAAAATATATTGTAAATATATATTGCGGCTCGTGAGCCACAACACTCGGCTCTGAGCTGGAGCCACAGCTCGTGAGCTGGGAGCCAGCAACTGGCTCGGCTTGAGCCATAGCACGTGAGCCGCCTCGGCCCGTGAGCCCAGCTCTCTGTTCTACGCTGGGAGCCACAGACGTGTGGTCTCGCGAGTTATTCTTACGTATTTCACCATGACCGCGAGACTTTTAAAATCGCGTAATAATACCAATGAGGATTCAAAATGCAAAAACATGAAAATGAAATGAATTAACACAATCAAGTGAAAAATCCGGCAGGATCACTGCTTGAGCGCAATTTGGGCTGACGGATCTCCATGGTCATATGACCGCTAATTACTTAAGAAACTGCTTTTCAATTTTACAAACGACCACATAATAACATTGCCCTGTTTACACAATACTGAACCGCGATAAACACCTTGGAAGGCCCAATGCTAAAGAATATAGTCAAGATCATAAGAATCGATCTAAGCCACTTTCCGTTACTGAAAGTGGAAGAAAGCCGCCTTAAATTACGGAGAAATACCAAAGAGGATCAAACATTGTAACTATGCGATGCAAAATGTACTTCCAACCAAGCGGCAAATCTGCCAGGATTAATGCATGAGCGCTATTCGCAGCTATGGGATCGCCATGGTAACAAAACGGCTAATTACTTAAGAAACTGCTTTTCAATGTCAACACAGAACTACATTGCCCTGTTTATGACACAACTGTACCGACAATCACCATGGAAGATCAATGCTAAAGAATTAAAACGCAATATGTCTTCAACTGTGATGCAAAACAAACATGGCTATATCGACTCGTCTATGGACGCTGGTCAAGAATTAATATGATTTATAGGGAGGGCATTGTTACTGCTTTTGATCCTCTTCGGTATTTTTGCGGATTTATTGATTTGTCAGTAACGGAAAGTGGTTTAAATCGGTTCTTATGATCTGACTATATTCTTTTAGCATTGGGTCTTCCAAGGTGTTTATCGCGGTTCAGTATTGTCATAAACAGGGCAATGTTATTATGTGTGGTCATTTGTAAAATTGAAAAGCAGTTTCTAAGTAATTAGCGGTCATATGACCATGGAGATCCGTTAGCTTCAAATTGCGCTCAAGCATTGATCCTGCCAGGATTTTTCTTGATTGGTGTTAATCTTTCTTTTTCATGTTTTTTACTATTTTGAATCCTCATTGGTATTATTACGCGATTTTAAAAGTCTGCAGTCATGGTAAATACGTAAGAATAACTCGCGAACCACACAGTCTGTGGCTCCCAGCGTAGAACAGAGGCTGAGGCTCACGAGCCGAGAGCGGCTCACGTGCTATGGCTCAGAGCCGAGAGCCGGTTGTTGGCTCGGGCTCACGAGCTGTGGCTCACAGCTCAGAGCCGAGTGTTGTGGCGCACGAACCACAAATATTATTAAGAATATATTTTATCTATCATTGATGGCATATAAGCGACAATTTGTTCTTAGTTCAGGTATGTGTAATAGCCATCCGACTTGAACCAAAATCGGCATGGTGGCAGTAGGACCCAAGGTACGCATACGCAACTTTATGTCCCAATAGCTTGCATAACTTCGCAAATATTGCAATTCAACGTTTATTTTTAACTTTTAAAATAAAGTTGCAAAATAACTATTTTAAAAATAAACGTTGACAAATAACAGTTATAATCAATTTTTTTGGAAAAATAACTGTTATAAAAAAAAAATTTTATATAAAAATTATAAAATAACAGTTAAAAAAATTTATATTTTAAAAGACAACCCCTTTATGTCCTAATTTCGTGGTGGCTTGCAAAGACTTGAACAATGGTACATTTCCGTATTCGTAGCTAATCCCCCGTGACTTTTTGTTGCAATTTAATATCATAACAGCTATTTTCGGTCCCTGGTTTGTACCCCCCCAAAAAAAAAATATTTTTTTAACAATAAAGAGATAAATTTTTTAGGTAAAAAAAAAAAACAATAATTTCCACCCCCGGATTGAAGCACTTCCAAAATATGCGTGCTAAATCAGGGCTGTACGGCGGATGACCCCATCTATTCGACGTTTTGGCTGGTTGAAAAGACGCTTGTTGTGGCGTCATTGTCTTGATGGAGAATTGTTCGTCTTTGACGGCTAGTTTTGGGAATTTCTCCGAAGACTTCGGTAAAACGAATTGGTCGTGTACCACTCAGAACTCTTGAATCCAGCATATAAGACTAAAAGTTTTTTATACAAATTGACAAATTGATATATTTTCTCTGTGGTTTGAAATCGATTTTAAGAAAGCCTGTTGTAATGTTTTCCCCTGACTTTGAATGGTTTTTTGAACTTTGTCTTGAAATCTGTAACGAATTTGACTAAGCAATGCAGGACGATAACGTAGCTTAGACTTCAATTAAGTTGGAACATACCAACTTCATTCGATTGGTCCTTCATTTAGTTATGGGTACTTAAGCATGTAGAATTTTAACCAAAACTCGAAAACTGCAATTTTTGGTAGCAATTGGCTGACACAGTCAAAAATATTGATTGTATTGTATTTAATCCAAAAAACATTTTTATGTATAAGCTTTTCCACCAAAAGGTCCACCAAGATTACATTTATTCATAACCCATTTCGAAATATAGATTATAGATAGATATGAAGATTTCGCTGAGTCATGCTTATATATTGATTGCCAAAAACACGACTTCTTCACTACTTTGTATAAATGCACAGAAAAAAAGGCGTCAGAAGGTTAAGACTTAGCAGAAAGCGAACTTGCAAAAACAGAACTCAGGTGAGAGAGTTTCAAATATATAAATACATACTTTAATTGCTGTTTATGTTTCAGTCTTCCACACAGAAACATACTTGTACTGACTTGAGAAACAATATCTGTTGTCACTCTCTCACGCTCGTAGCTCTGAATATAGCGGGGGCAAAATGTCTTGACAACAGCTACGGAAATTAAAAAAATGCACAGAACCAAAACTTTACCGGTACAATGTTTAGGTTCTTTTCGGTTCTCGGATACTGGTATACAAAAAATTAAAAATATCGGTTTCGGTGCTGAATTTTAATCGGTTCCGGTTTAATTCCCTGGTTTGCACATAACTTTAAACAGGAGCACTCAAACCACTAACGAGGGTGGTCGACTGTACATCTGTCCCTTCTTCAGCAGTCTTTGCCTTTATACTGTAAGTTAGTTGCATTCTCATGCCACCGCAAACTCGGTTTTATGCAAATCTGCACTTAAACTTATTGTTCACTGTGTTAGCAGTCCCTCACCTAGTGATTATCCTTTTTGTGGCTAATACAACAATTAAAAAAGTCTCTGTACTTGTAGTATTAGGAAGATCATCATCAATAAAAAAAATAAGACGCGAGAGGAAGGATGATTCAGAATAACGCGGGTTACCTCTTAAATATTTGGGAATTCCGCCAAAGGCCAACAGAGGCAAAATTAGAGATTCTATAAAAGCTAAAGTACATGAACACGCTCCTGGAAAACAGCACGTGCCACATAGTGTCAAACCGAATGTTTGAAGCCACTGTCAATTATGTGTTATGGCTTCAGATGTGGGGATTCAACATACGAGGAAAAGAAAGACTCCAAAGATATTTCATCAAAAAGTCTTTCGTCTACCACGTAATTCGCCGAACTACGCAATACATTTAGAAACTGGCCCCCTTCGCTTTTACGTATACTCTGGGTCATTTTGGATACATGAGAAAGACGTTTGACCTTCCCGAAAGTCGCCTGGTATCGCTACGGCAAAAACTTATTGAATGATATGTTGGGGCGTTTTGGCTGAGGAGCACAACGAGATTGACCAGCGATAAAGCTGGAAAAATCTCACAGCAGCTTACTAGAGAGGATTGACTGTAGAAATCGTGCAAATTTTATTGACCAAGCCACAACAGCTCTAGCAGATGTTATATAAACGCGAATTTCTTGGGTTAAATAATTATCAACGACAAATACAGCCGATCAATTATTTCGTTCGTTTTCCGTGCCGCTGCGAATTGCTCCAACTCAACCATAGATCATATAGAAATACAAACGGTTCCCTGCGCAATCTTCCACATTGAAGACGACCCCAGCCAATAGGAACAGGTTGCCCATGGTCGAAAACCGGACCTCATCAGTTGACTCAACTACGGACCGACTGGAACACGCTGTACCAATTTTTAAAAGGGCTTCTTCTATAGACGGAGCATTATAGCAGAATATTTCTGATTAACGTATTTTTTATTCTATTTACCAAGTACATTTTCTAAAGAAAAGTGACGGCTACAAGCCATAGCTAAATGTGTTATTGTTCTCTATTTATTTATTTTGTTAATCAAAAACTGTAAACTCTGTTTAAACCCCCCACAAAAATTTTTTTCCCTCTTTTCTCCTCTCATAATTTATCAACAGTTTAAAGAAAAATCATCCAATCTTTAAGAATGTTCTTATTTTCTCAATCGAATTGTTTCTTCTGGTTTACAAAAATTTGGGCTATTATGGAAAATTTTAAAAACTTTGTTGGCCAGAGAAAAAATCCGCGCGTCAAGGTAAGCACATCTATGGCCGTTTGCTGCCAAGGTTCCATTTTAAACCAAAGAACAGCAACTGTAAGCAAAATACTCTTATTAGGTCCCATCTCCTTCATTTAGTACAAGTCCAAAGTTAATTTTTGCTATCTTTTTACCATTCACAGCAACCGGATGTGGTGCGTCGGGACATACGCTTTGCACGCCAGCTGCAGCTGTCCTCAAAGGTGAAGGTGCCGTTTCCTCACTCCCTGTCGGTGGTAATGCGTGAGAATCCTGGCGGTTATCTGTCGCTCTTCACCCAGGGTACGGCGGATATAATAATGGATTGTTGCGATGATTTCTGGGATGGTAAGGATTTGCGTCCACTCTCACCGCAGGATCGTAAGCGCGCTTTGGACTTTTATCAGCGTAGCGCCTTGACTTCATATTGCACGGCTTTCGCCTATCGTCCTTTGCGACATGGTATTCATGGGGCTTTGAGTGGACCAAAGCAAAGCGGTGGAGCCATTGCCTATCTGGAGCTGCCGCCAGAGTCTAAGCTGCGTATGCAGCATGTGGACAAAACGCACTGCGACTTTCAGGGCGAACATCATGTCAAGCTGAGCCACAGCATCAGCACCGATTCGCTGCTCTTCTCCGATACCAAGGATGACGACTGCAACGATGTGGAGGGCTGCTTTGAGATGCAATGTCATCAGGTGTTCATTGGCATGGTCACCATGCAGTATCAGGCACAGAATGATATTGTGCAGCTGGTGGAGCGCCTGGAAAGGGCTTGTATACGTTTTGTGCATTTCAGCAAGGAGAACGAGTTGAGATCGCGTGTGTTTTCGGAGAAGATGGGCCTGGAGTCGGGCTGGAATTGTCACATATCGCTGCTGAGCGAACCGGAGCCGGAAAAGGAGAAGGAGCCGGAAAGCAAGTCACCCAAAAATGCGGGTAAAAGTCATGTCGCCACCACCACCAACAACACCACCCACATTAATCATCCCAGTGCCAAAGTCATGTACATATCCCCCGCACCCACAGCCGAGGCTAAAGCTGAACCCATTGAACTTGTAGGTGATGCTGATGCTGCTGCTATTGTTCCTGATCTAAACTATTTGCTGGCTCCGCCCACCAACTTGGAGTCATCCAAAACGCTTAGCTCCTCGGCCCCTGGAGCCATATCAAACCCAGATGATTGTCAGCCGCTGGAGGAAGTTTTAAATGAAAGTAAAGCCAATTCGGACAACTCTCAAGTGAGCCACGATCCAGATCCCGAACTTCACAAACAACGTCACAGCCTGGACTCGGCCATGGATGAAAACTGTCGCTCCCTGAGCACTCTGACCGAGAGCACGGATCAGAGTGCACCCATTAATTTTGACATGTCCAATCGTGCCAAGCTGCCGCGTGGCATTGAGAACATACGACCCCATTTGGAGCAGGTGGACAATGTGCCCCTACAGGTATCCCTATTCACGGACTGCTCCGCCGAGGCCACGCGTCAAATGTTGGACATTATGCAATCCTATGGCGAGATTGTGGTCTGTCTGGGCAGTTCCGCCAGCAATGCAAATGCTGACATTTTTCTACAAGCTGACTGCAGCATAGCCGTTGAACCACTATACCCTCAAGTCTGTCAGGATTTAGAGGCCTATACTGAAACCAATATACAGCACAATAAGTTGCACTGGCAGCGTCATCGGAACAAGGGTAACAAATCGGCACCCACTGATGACGAACAACTGCTAGAGAGTGGCCTGGGTGGGCCACGTGCCATGCAATCACCTGGTCTTACCGTCTCACCCATCTATCTGAGCCGCCTGCTAAACTCACTGCCCTGCTCCATATCCATATGTCGCGATGACCCACTTTCGCTGGTGGCCATAATTGAGCTATCACGACGATTTTCGCTTGGCCTGTGGAATTGCATACAATATTGGGCCTGCTGTGCGGGCTCCATTTCAATACTGAATGTGTTGTGCGCGTGCGCCTCATTGCCACCGCTGATCACACCACTGTGGGGCATCTATTTGATGTGTGTGCCCGTGCCGCTGATAGCCATTTCCTTAGCTCACATCGATGTGGATCCCAAGATAATGAATCGGGCCACAAGCAAAAAACAAACAGACTATGATACACATGCATTTGCCTTCGTTTTATGGTGCTATGGCTGCAAGTTCCTGGTTCCGGTTATATCTTTGGTAGGTTTTATGCTCCTCTGGATGATTTTTCGGTATCCATTGGATCTTTTCAAAGTTGATTTTAATTTAATTTCGAAAAGAGGATGTTAAAATCAAGGCGGCAAACGTCCAAAAATCGGCGCGAAAAACTTTTAAAAAGGTCGCTGAACCTAGGTTCAGGTTCGAACCGAAGTTCAGGAATAATTTTGTTCTTGGCTAATATAAATGCACATGTACGCAAATTCTATATAAGGTATGGCAGTCAGAGTTTATCGAGTACTGACAGCTTTTGCTAAAATCAAGAGAGAGAGAGAAGAAAACAAAAAAAAATCAAAGCACCCTCAGATTAACAAACATATAGTAAATTTTATTGGAATTCGCTTGGCACTTTTCAAAAGAAGGCTGCAATTATTTTTATCGCCTTCTGTTGAATAAAAGTCACTGTCTAAACTACACTTTTCTTCTTTCTTCATCTTTTGAAGCACGTCTCAATACAATGTTCGATACTTTACATCAGAGTCATAGCCCCTGGGTCAGCAAAATACTCGCCAATTCACACCGAGTGCTTGCCGAATTCATGCTTCACTGTGAGAAAGTATATTTGGATGGGAGAGAAGGGAAGTTGCCAAGGGCTGGAGTGAGCCGACCGTCTGCTCCTATGATTGGGCAGCTAGCTGATAAAGCCAAATCGCTGCATGGAGGGGTGGGAGCGTTGTTGGTAGGAACAGCTAAACCGGGTTACCACTCTTGCCGTCAGATGAGGCTGTTTGTTCGTTAGGGATTTGTTCTGAACTTTGATTGTTTGGCCGTTAATTGTAGTGATTGGTTGCACTGCGGCTAGGGTTAAGATCCCGCCCTGAAATGACTTGCTAGCCGGTGTCTGCCCAATAAGAAGTACAGTAACAATATGGCAAGAGAGAGAGACACAGTCACATTTTTGCGCTCTCTTCTTTAGGGAACCGTGCTTTACATCAGTACCTGCCGTATGGAGAGAGCTCTCTCCAGACCACAGTTGTATTACTTGCAATTCAATGCTCACCACACATTCACACACTCAAGAGTTCGGCTCGCGTTTGCATAATAACACTACTGACTTCGGCTCCTGGTAGCTATGGGTGGCAGGCACTGCTTTACATCGACATACGCAACCGTATTGGCTCGACATTTTCACAAACTCTAAATCAAATAGAAGTCCCGTCGGCAAAACAAAAAAAATTCGTGCGCACACAACCTTTTCAATCAAATGACAGCAACACAATGAAAATTTGGAGTCCCGAAAAGAGAGCTCTCTCAGAGAGCACCTTACCTTATATAGTTGTATCATGAACTTAAATTTGGTCTATGAACAAAAATTGGTGAAATAATTGTCTCTAAGAATTGAAAGTGTCATTACAGCCTTACAAACGTTTAAACGAAACCCGACTCTGAATTTGGAACAGGTTGGATCAAGCTTAAGGACAATAAGTCATGGTGTAATGAGTATTAGAGATAAAGTATATACTGCCCCTCAATTTATAGTGGTGATAAGCGATAGTCCGCATTGAGATTCTTATTGTCCGTATAAAAAATCACATTGGTTAGAGCGAGACGGTCATATTCCCTAATGCACTTAGAGAGCGTAAGTGAGAGCGAACAGCTGACTAATTTCAGTAATTGTCTAGTATCGGGACCTCACCTCAGAAAATTCTAAAAAAAAATTTCCCTCGATAGATGATGAATTATGATGAATTTTTATGAAAAGAAAACGCGGGGGTCTTCCATGGTTTCTTTTTAAACGAATTTTGAAGTCTCAACTTTTAAAATAATACTCATGTACAACACAAAGGAGGATGGTCGACTGTACAGCTGTTTCAAGAATCTATGGGTTCTATCATCAGCAAGTCGGTAGAGGCGTTTGGGAATTCCAAAGGCAACGCAAAGACAAGACCAAATTGATAAAAGACTTACAAGACTGAACATAACACAGTTCCACAAAATTCAAATTTTTTTAAGCCTGGGAACGAACGATTTATGCCGTTATTTTCTGTCAAAAATTCAGCCATTTTCGGTCAAGATTTCGTTATCATTCATTCAGAAACGTTGGACTCAAGATGAGCCTAAATATTGTCAAAACCAGCGTTAGAAACAGTCACAGTCAAACACATTTGTTCTCATAAAATTTAAGAATATTTTGTTATTGTTTTGAGCTGAGAGCAACTTATTTTCTAAACAGATCCTTTCCCTTTGTGTATATAAATGAACGAAATTGGCTTTTTGCTTTTCCAACTTGACTTATGATTTATTTCATATCGAAATCGCAATATGGGTTGGATTTCTAAAACTTATCTCTAAATATTATTATAACCGCTCTACAATAAATTATGTTCTCCGGTCATTATATTAAGAAAGTTATTGAAAATTCTTAAGAAAGAAATTCTTAAGGGCTTAGCTTCGGGTGGCTTACTATTTAAAAGGTTCGATTCATGGTTCGGTTCGAGAGACTCAAAAAAAACCCGAAACCAACCCAGTTCTTTGGGGGTTCGGGTCAGGACAGATTTGTTGTTACAAGTCCGACCCCTATTGTCGATAACAATATTCGATACTTTAACAAAAATAAGAACAATTTGACACTATTTCGTATTCCTTTAAAGCATTTTGGTGTAAAAAATTACATACTGTATAATAGATTTAAAAAATGGATATTTCGAATATCCCTTCTGCGGGATCTTTTTTTTTTTTTTTTTTGCAGTGGCTCTCACATTCTGTTTAACACTTTTCATTTTCCCTTTTAGCTCATTGCCTATTGGATGTTTATGGCTCAGGTCAGTTTGGATTCGGATTTGGAAGGCGTGGAACCTTTTGGAAATGAAGTCGAATTTAAGCAGTATCTCTATATAGCACGTAGCTGTGCTTTGTTGGCCGTACTCTTGCATTTTGGTAAACCCTTTGATATGTCAATTTCTGGTTAATTTCTTTAACTTTGTTTTTTTTTCTCTTTCAGTTCTTGTCTCGATTTGTTTTGTACATCGTGATCATGCGCTCTGGCAGCGTAATCCTTTTCGAAATCGCATTTGGGCTTTGACCGGTTTGGGTCTGCTTTTGTTACATGTCGTTATATGTGCCACTCAATTAGCGCTGGAGGAGTTTCTGGAAGAGAAATTGCCTAGGCTATGGATGGCTTTGATTGTGTTATACGGTAGCAGCTTGCTGAGTTTTATAGTCAGTGAACTGGCCAAGTTTCAGGAGAATAAGTAAGTAAAGTAAACAAAATTTGGGGGAATACAATTACAAGATTCATGGCGAATGTGGATGAAAATGAACATTCACGTGTTTGTTTATTGTTGACAGCTGTGTGCTATTGATAACAAATCACAATCAAGCCGATCTATCAAACTATTTTAAGGACACATTTAGCACAATCACTAAAATTAGCAATCATGATTGCACATCACGCACGTTCACCAGCACAAATGCATCAATTTTTGGCTACCGATTTATGCTGGTGAACGCGTTCAATGCCTTTATATGATTATGATTATATACAATTTTCCTTTTCTTCTTTTCAGAGTCAATGCGCGTTATCAGCGTCGAGCGCGACTTGATTTTGGCACCAAACTGGGCATGAATTCACCATTTTAAGCTACAACACACACAACACCTGAAGAGCACACACACAAAGTGTTACCAAATGAAAGACGCCAACATTAAACATGTACTTAGTGCCAAGGCTGTATATAACACCAACCCAACACACGCTTTTTTTTATGTACTTGATGACTTTCAACCACCATTAATAGGGTATTCATAGTTAGTTTTGGCCCCCATCCCCTTGACACACTTGTTATGCTTTGTTTCTAAAACGATTTGTATTTGTATTTGGTTCCTTGTTTTTATAATAACGGGAAAACTTTGTGTACTAACATTTAAAAGACTTGCAATTATTTTATGAAATATATGAAATATTCTGAAAAAACGGAAGAAAATTTAATGTGTAAATAAGTAAAAGTTAAGCCAAGTGCCCAGAACTGGTTCTCTTCATCTGTGAATGAGCAGGGTCAACAGAAAATGGAACGCCTGAATGGTGTTAATAAGAACATTCACGCTGTAGTTATCAATTGGCCGTGCTGCAAGCAATATTTTTTGACCCACATCCACATGGAATAGGCATAACTACGACAATAACAATTTGGTTGTCAAATGTTTTTGGCTTTTATTTTAGACTAGATTATTATTTTTTTTTTAATTTGGGTTAACATTGTGCGGGGCATTAATTAGCATGTATTAAAGGCTTGAATTACTACAAATGTGTTTACTTAAAGCAATTGGTAAACAGAATTTAAAATGGTAAATACCAAATGCTATGAAGAGAATCCATGAGTAGCGGAAGAATTTTTATAAGAAAATTGCGCAGTATTATTGTTTACTATAAAAGTGGAGCAAAATAGTATTAATCGGGACCCAGAGCTTTTTCTTTACTTCCTACTTTACACTCAGCTGTGAAGCCTTATCTAATAATCTTGAAGAAGAAATTAAATATTGATAGATGACAGCAAAACTTACTTAAGGTTCGATGTGAAAGGAATAGCAGCACTTCAACAGTTGGTGTGGCTCCACTTTTAAAAACTCATATAATTTTCATTCATGTCACTTTCAAATTTTGTAAAATATATCCCCAAAGTCGGAAAATATGCGTAAAACGCTCTTGATTTTCGTCCGATAAGCTTCGCAGAAAATCTTACCTAACTGATTTTCACAATTGTGAAAATTCTATCCTGCATGGAGCAAAACTGGGGGAAAGACTTATGAATAAAACTTTTCAGTTTTTCAACCGATTACACATACCAAGATTTACATAACAGAATATTAACAGTGTTCTTAAAATTTTGGGAAAATCCTGGCGAATAATTGTTGCACAAACATTTTGGGTTTTCCATTTGATCGAAACAATTTATTTTCAAAGATCTATATAAGAATATTAAACAAAAAACCTTAGTGAGAAAAACAATATTATATATTTCTCCTTGAAAAGTGCTTATATTGCCCAGAAGTTTGCAACGCTAGGAAGGGAATCATCTCCGACCATATAGTATATATATTCTTGATCGCATGACGAGCTGGTCGATTAAGCTTTGTCCGTCCTTCTTTTTTTTCTGCGCGAACTAGTCCCTCGTTTTGTAGCTATCGGTTCTTCTTTTTACTGCGCTTTTGTGGCCCCCGGTCGACTACTTCTTGTAACTCATACAATTCTTTGGGTGAAAATTTTTAAAAATTTTTTCCTTCTCAAATTTCTGAACAGTCTAGGTCAAAATTTTTAACAATCGGCTTTGGTAGTCGAGAAAAACTAATTTCAAGTTATAAAATTCGTATTAGCTTTGCCTTTTTTTATGTTGTTATAGATAGCGACCAATGTTTTTTATTTGGATTTTTAGCCTTTGGCTCAAGGTCATCGTTTTTTACGTACTTATGAAAAACAAACAAACAGAGTTTTTGATTTTCCAATATTTCAAACCGCTTCGAGACCAAATAGAAAACCCCCAGACAATATAAGAAACTCATATCATAAGGATATTAGTTTACCCTTGAGTTGGAAAAAGGATAGCCAGTTACCATTTTCTTGGCTCCATCGTTCACAGAGTAGATAACACCCTATAAACTGGATTGGTACCAGAAACCGATGGCATATGGGAGGATGATTAATTATCATTTCAGTCATCCCCAAACATATGATACTGAACACTGCCAATTTTGTAAGCCATCCCATGCCAATTTTTCACGCAACAAAAAGAAAATATTCAATTCCTCAAAAAATATTGATTTTCCAAACCACACGATTTACTCCCCTAATGAAAGCATATAATTTCAATAATACTTATCAGAAAGAAACTTCAACAAAGTATACAAATCATTAGTAGCCATACCAAGATTGGCCGACAGACTTTCCAAATCCGACTGCTACAACAAAGAAACATCATAATAGCGCACACACCAATATACACAACGAGAATGTTTTTTAGCAACACGAAGAGCAAAATAGGAAAACCTGTAAAAATAATATGATTTACAAAAATACCTTGCTGGTGACGGGACAAATGTATGCGAGAAAGTATACATTGGTACGACTAAAACAAACTAAAAACTAGAATATCCGGTCACAAGTCTGCCATAAAAGAAGGAATGAGACAACAATCCGAAAAACAGCACTTGCGGCCCATTGTACCGAGAGCGGACACTCTCCTGACCTAACAGCTGTAAGCATCTTACAACTCAAGTACAACATTTCAATAAACGGTTTACCTGGGAAATGCTCCACATCATATCCACACCAATACATAGAAGGATGAACTCCAAACAATACACAGAAAATTGCGCGCATTTATACAGACATTTACTTGACCACAACAAAAAACAAATTAGTTATCAACCCACAGCTGACTATGGAAATAATAAAAAAATGAAATATATTGGAAAATCAAAAAAACTCGTGTTTGTTTGTAAAAACAGGGGATGCAAAACCGGTTCTGAACCGAACCGGTTTTAAACCGAACCGAACCGCTTTTTGTGTTCATGAACCGGAACTGAAAACCGAACCAGTGTGTTTTAAAAACGCTGAATCGAACCCAAACCGAAAAATTAAATGGTTCGGTTCGGTTCGCTTCAGCTAGGTATTAAGTTACAATTGAGTTACCATACTGAGCAAAATATCCAGCCCATTATTTGGTAGAAAGCAAGGGCGTGCCCAATTGGTCACGAAAAAAATGGTTAAAACCATATCGACCCCTGTGCGCGAAAACATCGTATGTGCCATTTTTAATGAAATTGACATTTTGATGCAAATTAGTTCTAAGTCAAATAACTCATCATCTGATAAAATTGTATACCGATAATCGCTACGGTTACGGAGATAGCAACAAAATCAA
>JAEIFU010001605.1:0-63580 GCA_018904235.1 Lordiphosa stackelbergi | reverse complement strand
AATACGGGATACTCCTGCGATAGGTTTTCCCATACATGAAATACATTGCGACTTGGTTTCCACCAGAAAAGTTTGCCGCACAAGTGTAGTCGGTGCCGTGGTAGTGATAGGACTTTGCCCACGTATCGAAAGTGCAGCATTAGTGTACATCAGAAAGCTTCGATAGACCTGTCTCCAAATGTATTGCGTATGTGGGAGTGTTCTCGAGGGGAAGATAGAATGCTCTTTTACAAAATACCTCCAGAAGTTTTTCAACTTCTTCAAATTTGGTGTAACCCAGACTTCCGCTCCGTAGCACATTATTGATTTTGCGTGGCTTGAAACATTCTGTATTTGGTACTGGCGCTTACATTTTTTTTGCTAAAAAGCGTTTTCCACGTGCTGTTTAAAGCGGCTTTGGAATCTCGCAACTTTTGCTGTTATGAATGACATGTTATGCGTGACTGTTATGCCGAGATATTTCTTACTCCGTTACTCTATCTAGCGGAGTTCCGTTGAGGCTCCAGTGTTCGTCGTGCGCCAGTCGTCCCTTACCCGATCTAACCACCATTACTTTCGACATTGTGCTATTTATCTTGAGGTCCCATTTTCGGCAATATCTATATGTTGCGTCTATCATCGACTGAAGCATTTCTGGGCTGTCTGCAAATAGGACCATATCGTCCGCATACATTAGTATTTTGGCGTGCCATTGTCCCAATTGCACACCACCAGGAAGTTCTTCTGCAATGTCATTTACATAGAGTGCGAAAAGCAAAGGGCTAAGCAAACATCCTTGCTTAACCCTAAGATTCGTATCAAACCATTGAGACAGAGTACTTCCATCCCACACTGCCGTTTTATTACCAGAATATAAGCTTTTTTAGCATATTAAAATTTTTGTGGATATTCCAATGTTGCCCAATTTATACAAGAGACTTTTCTGTTGACGGTATCAAAAGCCGCTTTGAAGTCTATGAAAAACAGATAGTTTTCTTTTTCGTTCCAGAAATTTATATAAAAATCCATACAAGCTTAGTGCAAAGCACAATAGTTTTACTATAATATCTATAGATTTCCAATATTTTCATGTTCACGTCTTGGAAAAAAAGCATTTAATTTTGTGAATTTTTGGAAAAGTGGTCCGGTTCGGGTTCAGGTTCGAAGAGTACAAAAATTTTAGGGGTTCGGTTCATGGTCCGGTTCTGGAGAACCGAACCGGTTCGAAGGGGTTCGGTTCAGGACCGGTTTGCAGCCTTGATATATTTATTCATTATGTGAAGCTAGGAATCTCCATGGTAATAAAACCGTTAAATTCTTAAGAAACTGCTTTTCCAGGTCTCAAATGATCTCACTAGATAACATTACCATGGTTATAGCAAAACTGAACTACGATGTATAATGTTTTGCAGTGTCTTTTAAGTAGAGGCGGTTTGTATCCTCATTTTCGCCATTTTTTGTACATTTCTATTTGTACGTTAACTACGCTTTCGGAATATTGAGTGGTTGCTTTATTTATATCCTTATATGCCTTACAGCCTCTACGTCTGAAGACGTAGTAGAATTTTGACCTCAGTTCCGTCAATTGTAGAATATTCACCTTTTATAATTCATTGCATACTTATTAAAACTTTTCAATTTCGTCTAATACTCACTTGATTTTAATTTATTCACTATAACATTCGGTCATTGATCAGGATAATTTGGAAAATTTTTCAAGTCACGCAAGCAGCGTATATTATTAAGTGTGATTTGGACGAGAGGATTAGCTGATCCCAAATAGCTGAGTGAGCATCGTCGTCCGTGTGGTCAGTCTTGGTTCCCGAGTTCAAGTCGCAGTAAAGAAAGTAAAAAAAAAATTATCTATGTGGTTACCTCAAATTCAATCAGCTTAGACCAACACCACGTCGCTCGGTCGGGTCGGTCGAGTCTCTAAACAACACTCTTACCACCCTACTTTTGAGAACGAAAGCTCTTGATTCAAGAGTGAAATTCTCTACTTTTTCTCTGCTTTTCTGTGCTCATTGTGAGCTTTAAAAGTTCTTCAAAAAATCCGAATCGTGCTTAACAAATCCAAAACTTTTGAAATCAAGAACTTAAGAATTTATAAAAAACGCCCTTGAATCAAGAAATTTCGTACTTAAATCAAGAAATTTCTGAATTATTGAAGCATTGAAACTGAAAAATTCTTGATTTAAGTATGAAAATGCTTGATTATTATCTTAGTGTACAAACATCCACCCATATCTGAATGACCAATTTTAAAACTATTTCGTGCAATTTCGACTGCTTTAACTAGTTTTATTATTCGCAGTCTGAACCAAAATGTTCTCTAATTAAATTGCGGACTTCAGACATTTGGCACAGAAAACACATGTTTACTTAGTTAACCTCAGCCGCTGGCCAAATTAATTAACAATTGTCAACATGGAATAGTTACCGAACGGGTTTGCCTTTTATTTAACTGTCGATTGCGCTAATGTAAGCGCACACACAGGCCACGCCCGTGGGCTCTGGCGTAGGCGTAAGTAAGGTCGAAAGGAAGCTTTGAATTATACAGTATTAAAGCCGTTTCATGGTTTACCCAAAAACCTACCATTCGACATACGGTTTTCCATATCCTTCCAAACACACACACATATACAAGCATATACGCGGCAACTTGGGAGGATTTTAGAAGGATTGTCTTGGTGCGGCCAAGCGAATTCCTTAACCTACCTCCCACCCAGTCGGAAACACCAAATATTGAATAAGTGCCGGGTATGGATTACGGCTTATCGAATGGCTTTCTCTGCATATACAAATTGTGTGGGGCATTAATTTATGATTGCTTAATTAAACCAATTAGATTGTTACGACAGCGTCCTGATAATAACCAACATTAGTGACATTGGCTGGCTTCGCCTGGCTTTTGTCGCCGGCATAAGCGCTTTTGCATAACCCAAACTGAGCTCCCCCACAGGTCTCAACCACGATGCTACTTCACATTTATACCCGCTGCTCATTAATGAGGCACTAAAGGTATATAAGGACTGCATTATGTACAAATGAACTATTAAAATACTAAAATATCAACTTGAACTATTTAGGGACTTGACAAATAATTTAAACAGGATAGAGAAAATGTTTTTCTTCATTTGTGGTTGAGTTTATGATTATCACTAATATTTCCTATCACTTTATGAATTACTAGCACATAACCCGTCGCGCTTCGCTGCGCCTTTGACAGTATAGAACTAATATCAGCGCACATTCTTCCCCCATCCCACCCAAATCCCAACCACTTATCGCCCCATCCCACCCACTTCCCATTCACCCATTCTTATTACCACCCACTTCCAAAAAACGGCAATCCCACCCACGTACCACCTAACTACCACTCACATACCGCCCATATCACATCCACTTCCCAACATCTTCCCTGTCCCCAGTTTTAAGTCCATCAGATAAAAAATGTATATTTTGCATGATGAATTTTCCGGACATTTTTTACCCCCCGGGGTCGGATTTTCCATCATTGGAAAATCACACTTCAAATTATTTCGCATTTTATTCTTACGAACCGAGTCTCAAGTCAATCGGATGAAAAATAGTTATTTTCCCTGTAGAATTTTCTTGGAATTTGCCTGGGGCGGAATTTCCGTCATTGGAAAATCATGCTTCAAATTAATTCGTATTTTATCGTTCCCAACCGAGTTTTAAGCCAATCGGATGAATAAACGTTTTTTCGCATGAATTTTCTGTGCATTTCACTCGCGGAGATCCGATTTTCCGACATTGGAAAATCATATTTTCAATTTCATTCATTGAAACCGAGTTTCAAGCCAATCGGATGAATTTTCCGGAAATTTTCCGACCGTCGGGTCAAATTTACCGACATTGGAAAGTCACATTTCAAATTAATTCGTATTTTATCTTTACAAACCGAATTTTAAGCCGACCGGATGAGAAATAGATACATTTCATGCAGAATTTTCCCGTCATTTCACTCCTGGGAGCGGATTTTCCTACATTGAAAAATCACATTTTAAATTATTTCGTATTCTGTCCTTACGAACCGAGTTTCAAGCCAATCGGATGAAAAATAGATTTTATGCTGAATTTTCCGACCTTTGGGTCAAATTTTCCAACATCAGAAAATCATATTTCAAACTATTTCGTATTCCATCCTTACAAACCGAGGTTGAAGCCAATCGGAAGAAAAATAGTTTTTTGAATGCAGAATTTTCCGTCCATTTTTCGCGTGGGCTCCGTCTTAGTGCGCACCTTCACCACTAACAGAACTCCTGTCCAAATTACAGCCCTCTATCTCTTACCGTTTAGGCTGTGCGATGATTGCCAATGAGTCAGTGAATCAGTCAGTCCAGTCAGTACACTCTTTTTAAGAGGAAGGGGGATAGAAGGGAACCCCCAAACCGTGAAAGGCGAACCAAAAGGGTGATTGTTTTTTTTGGAGGCGCCGAAAAAAGCGCGCTCTCTCCGCTCACACAAAGTTGAGAGCGTAAAAGTCTAAAACAGCGATGGCCAGCGAGAGCGAGGCCAAAAGGGGGGGTATAAGTGTGCGAAAAAAGCTCCGTTAATCTGCTTCGACCTAATCGCTTCGAACTCTGTCGAGCGAATGACCCCTTCTCCTCTTTTGGTCTCAGCTTCGGCAAGCGCTCGGGTCGTGTACATGTGAATAGCGAAATGTTTTTGGCCCCGTGATGCCTCAAGGGCCATCGCTGATCTAAGAATAGAATGCACTCGCTTGTGTGAGTAATGCTTGAGAACACGTGTGTCGGCTGTCGCTTTATGCTTACAAAAAACGCGGCTGGCTCTAGAGCGCTCTCTCTCTTTCTCTGCTCTGTCTTCTGGAAAAAATTTCAAGAGGAGCCAAAAGTCTCTTGAAAAGCCAGCCCAAAAAATCGTGTGCAAAAATTCGAATGGCGTTACTCATCTTCATATTATAATGTCTTTGGTATAGGTGTGTAAAAACCTAATCGCTTTCTGCTCTTTTGGTCTAACTTCGGCGAGCGTTCGGGTCGTGTACTTGTGAATAGCGAAATGTTTTCGCCCCCTGGGAGGAACCAAGGGCTATTGGTAGTAGAGAGATATTCAAATTCCATTCAAACAATTCAGCATTTATTTGAGCATCTTTATCTTTATAATAGATTAGCCTTATTAAAAAAAAAAAAAAAAAAAAAAAATTATTTGCTGTCTGCAGGCATCATAATTATAAATGGTCTGCCACGCAATTGGAAATGGCCAGCGTGGCGAGAGGGTAGAGAGTCAGCCGCCCATGTCAGCAGTCGTGGGTTCGAATCATGGCCTGACGCAAGCGAAGATTTTTTTTTCTTTTTTTTTGTTTTCAAATTGTATTTTTAAGCAAATAAAATTGTTTGTTATTCATCGATATCAAGAAAACACACTTTTAGTAAATATTTTCAGCATTTAAACGTTTTTTTCGTTTTGGAGAGCAAAGAATTCAAAGTTTCCCCAAATAGTACTTATACGACACGTACACGAATTCTCCGGATCATTGCAAAAGTTGTCCAATTTGAATTTATTCAAGCAACAAATAAATATGCAGCAGGATTTGAATGGAGTTTTGGTGGGAAAATATAACACTTAATTTTGACGAGCCAAGCCCGTTTTCATCGAAGAGGCCTGTTTTGTCCACGCTAATATTTGGGACAAAATTGCAAATAATGTAGTTTCTAGACTTGAATCAGTATGGACCATAAGCGGGGCTCAAACAAGTACATTTAACCTTTTCAACAGGCGTGAATAACAATTTTCAAAAGCCTTGCGTGAAATTTTTTTTAGACCTGGAAGTCCCTGTATTGAAATGGATGCTGCAGAAGTCCCTTAGAGGCATAGTCCATCTCAAGAAGAGTTGCTTCCAGGGGCCTTATGGCCCATTGCGATGCCCAATAGTGCATTAAAAATGGGAATGAGAAAAGCGATGGTGGAGTGGTGGGCTCCATGGCATTAAAATCACAGTAAAATGTATCCAAGTGATTTGATTTCAATAGAGTAGATAGTTTGATAAAGCCATCTCCGTCAATGAGCATAAAGATTGGGAATGATCGGATCTACAATTTGTTTCCATAAGCAGCTTCGTACAAATAGACTTTGCGCAGCATCGGCCGCAACCGTGATGAGCAAAACTTTAGTTTACTTCGTGTGACGCCTTACTTGAAGGGTATCGTCTTAGCCTCTTAGTGGCTTTCATCTAGAAGTGAACAGCTCAGAATATTAGAAATTGTGCAGTAATATAAGATCGCTTACTTAGTATATATTATTTAGGGGAAGATGGGGGGTTCTGATCATAGTATTGTTTTTCGAACATAACTTTGCCAAAAATCAATATTTTTTCGTTCTGTACATTTTGTATTTTAGTTGAAAGATGCATGTAACTTTGCTCATCATTAGTTTTAAAAACAAGTGATTTTTAGTCATTTCGATAATTTGTGGGGTTTGTGAGCTACCCATTTAAAAGTTTAAACTTCGTGTTTGTAAGCAATTTACCTTTATTAAATGAAAAAATTCACAATTTTTCTCATATTCTGAATTAAGAAATATCAATGAAAAGTGAAAAATGATTGACGGCAGCCGGCTTGATTTCTTTGGCTGTTCTTTTCTTTGCATTTTTAATGTTTTTTTTTACATTCTCATCGGAAGTCAAACCGAAAAAATTTTGATTAATATTCACAATCCAAAAATGAAAAATAAAAAACTTGCTTTTGAAAAAAACGGCTTTTTTATACCCTTGCAAATGTTTTAATACATCAAAGTTTAAGAACGCCAGCATTAAAACAAACAATTTTTCTAAATAAAACCCACTTTTCGACCGCTAGTTCCTATATATAAGATATAGTCATCCGATTTTGACCAAAACTTCCAAAATCTTTGTAAAAGCGCATAATATTAATAATTGCTGAAGTGAGACACGTTAAGATTAAAAACCAAAAAATTTTCTCATAAAAACCCACTTTTCGACCGATAGTTCCTATGACAGCTATAAGATATAGTCATCCGATTTGGACAAAAACTTCCTAATCTATGTGAAAGCGTATAGAATTAATAATTGCTGAAGTGGGAGCCGTTAACATTAAAAACAAAAAAGTTTTTCTCACAAAGACCCACTTTTCGACCGATAGTTCCTATGGCAGCTATAAGATATAGTCATCCGATCCGGTCGGTTCCGACATATTAGCAGTGTGCAGTAAAGAAGACTCTGTGCAAAGTTTCAGCTCGATAGCTTTAAAACTGAGAGACTAGTTCGCGTAGAAACAGACAGACGGACAGACGGACAGACAGACGGACGGACAAAGCTCAATCGACTCAGCTCGTCGTCCTGATCAAGAATATATATAGTTTATAGGGTCGGAAATGAATATTTCTATGCGTTGCAAACTTCTGGGCAAAATTATAATACCCTTTGCAAGGGTATAAAAAATCGAGTTCTGGTGCACGAAATTAAAGAACGTGTTGACTGATAGATTGCTTGTCGAAAGTTAGGTCATAAGAAGGGAGACACTTGACATAAACAAAAAGTTAATATTTTTTTTTTTGTGACCCATATTCGGGTGGCTCACAACCCCCAGTGGCTCAGAACCCCCTTACTTCCCCTACATATAAGCATTTCCACAGAAAGGTCAATCAAAAACCGATAAAATCGATTCATTATATGCAGCAAACTTTTCTTTTGTATATCAATATAAGTTTCTGAATCAAAATTTTCATGATTGCGCAGAACCTACATATAAAGATTCATGAAATTCATCAGAAGTACGGCGTTAGAGAATGGTTTGTCACATAACGTATGTCACGTTGCGCATCATAATGAGTCAAATATAAAAAAGCTACATTTATTTTTCAGCAGACCTTACTGTCTACAACTCCCAGCTTCTACACAAGTAAAGTACTGCTAAATTGCTATCCTGGAAAATATATAAAGAAATTATTATAATATTTTCTTTGTTTTTCTTCGTTTTTCTTCATAATACAGGCTAAAATCGAATAAAGCCCATATTGTCTTGGTTATTATAGAAACAATTTTATCAATAGTCATGGTACCTTTCTGTCAAATGTTATGACTTTAAATCAAGTCTATGCCTAGAACTTAAAATTAAAAATAGAGGTAAGCAACCGAAGTTAATACTGAATGCCACTTTGACAGTCGTATGGTGCTATTGTTCTTAATAAATAAAAGTGTAGTAAAGAAAAACGATGAAAAAAAAATTTACTAAAAATTTTTCAGACCTATCTTTGTAGGGCAGCTATTCAAGAAGTTGCCCGACGTTATAAACTTGGAAATTATGTAAAGCATAAAGAACTCATAAAACGAGGGTGAGATAGATGAAAAAAAAAGTGTTGGCAGCTTTCTAAGTGCGTATAAAAAACTAATACGGGGGTGGGGGAAAAAAAAAAAGCTCAAAACTTTTACCAGCAAGGCCTATACTATAAGTTCGATTTATAAAACTCGAAAAAAAGAAAAAAACTTATAAAAGGGGTTGGGAGCGATAGATATAAAAGTCACTAAACTATTTCAACGATCTGGCATTTATCATCGCCGGACTGCCGGTGTATTTATACAAAAGATCTCAAATAGTAAATAAAATAGGAGGAGATAAAGAAACAGAGAAGAGAAAGAGGAGAAGACGGGAGATACTCTTTAAATATATAACTTTATGTGGTGAGAGGTTTTAAGTATTTAAATCAATTGTACTTAAAGAAAAAATGTCCTCCCTAGGAGCCTAAGGAGCCTCACTCATGCTACCAAAAAACTGAGATTGAGGTATCGACAAGTTCTGAAACTTCTACTTGCTGTCAACATTCTCAGTTTTTATTATAATTAATGAACTGATAAAAATAATAAATTTTGAAAAAAAATTCTATAAAAAGTTAAGTTTTTGAATGGAACCCTTCTTCAAGAAGATGATCGGCTTGGGTTTAAGTCCGGCAGGTCATGAATTAATATTCTATTCAAAATAGTAAATCTTCGCTAAAAAAAAGCGTACAATTGTTTGGTATAGTTTGCTTTCAAGTTAAGTAGCAGTATTTTACGATAATATCAAACATGGCCAAAGCAAAAGTATTTTTCCCCATGAACTCGGCTTCGGAGTAGCAAAATCGATAAATTTTACTTTGCATACGCTATATGCTCTCAGTAGATGATTTATGTGGTTATCTTCGGAAAATAAAAGCAGTTTATAAGTCTTTTTTAACCTTGGAACTGAATGAAATTATGAGGAGTCGAAATGTGCAATTAATTTAGATGAATGAAATGCTTGTATATGTAAGAAAAAACGTAGGTTAACCCAAACGCAAATTTTAGAACCGCGGTTCTTAGTTTGAACGCAACGGAAATGAATGTAAGGTAGGACCCCAAATCCACCCAAATCTAAAATCAATCCCCCACTATGTCGAAAGTGTGAAATCTTATTATTCGAGATCGATTTGATTCCTCCTCAGTCGGATCCCATCAAGAAGGACAGAGATTGATTTAACCTCAATATTCGTACTTGATTTGATCTCGAAATCGGCTTGGTGCAAGGATATCAGAGATTAACTTGAGCCTGATATTCAACTATGTATATTTAAACCGATATATGGGTGTGAAACCTATAGAGGATTTCGTAAAAACGTAACGCAATTCAAATTATTTGTAAAGGTTAAATGACGAAAGTTGAGTGACTTCAACTTTGATTTTTAAACTAGAATGTTCTAGTCGGCTCGAGGTCGTTAGTTCTTTGCACACAACTCTAAAAAACAGGACACAATCAACACCGCAATGGAGGCTGGTCGCTTTTTTGCCGGCCTCTGCTCTAGAATGTCAGGAAAATTCGCAATGTTGACCTAAGATTTTGATATGTGTGCAGTGTTTGCAAAGTTCGTTCAGCACACACACATGTAAAATCGAAACTCCACGTTGAAATTTCCCCTTGTCATATATGACCGCTCCTCATCTCTGTGAGTCCTAGAGTCTTTGGCTCAAACATCTGCTTGGAATTACATTGAAGTTGAATTTTATTTATACCAAAACCTTACTTATCGAAACCAAGTCTTTTGATGCTTTTGATCTATTCGTGGACTTCAGCGAACGGACCAGCGGTATATCACAGTCGAGTTGCATACTTTGCGGCTGGCGCCTTGGAGCCGGAACCCATCATTTCTAATTTATAAACCTAATGCGGTGCTGACGCTGCACACTGTAGCTGTAGCATTGCGTGGCTGGCTCCAGTTTCCACCCCGGAGAGGCAGCACCAGCAGCAGCTGCATTGTCTTCACCATTTAAAATCATTTAATATGCAAGTGTCTTTTGTTCACGACTCCCGTTTCTCTGTCTCCGTCTCCGTCGCCGGCTCCTTCTTTCGACTGTCATATTTATTTTTCATTTGAGTGCCGCACAGAAATAAAAGTTTGCCATTTGCCAAAACAAGGGCGCGAATGTCGCGCATCTTGGACGCACGTCAGCTGGCTTCCTTCTTCGGCCGGGCACAAAAAGTACATGCATTTTCATATAATGCAGCAGCGGTTGCCGCCGCTGCCTGGCAAATTGTAAATTATTTAGCGTCCTGTGAGGCAGCAGAGGCGGTCCCGGTCCCGGCGGATGCAGCGCCTGAATAATTGAATAGACTTTCTGCGTAATAAATGCTTTTTGCCAATGTGGTGAAAGTTTTTGCACCCAAAGCAGAGACGCAGCGCAGCGACATTTGTATTTATTGCATTTCCACTGGCCCGAGCACTGGTTGAGTCGGAGTTATCAGGCGGGTGTTTAGCTCATCGCCGGGCCGGGCACTTGACATGAATTTTTTAACAGCTTACTTAAGCAATTTAAAAATTTGCCGCACGTGTTCATCTACATTAAATTTCTATTAGCGAGCGGTAAAGAACACAAAAGCTGAAGCAATTAGGCAAACCTCCAAAAGGCGGATGGGGAAGGGGGGAAACCCCACACAAAATTTTCATCAACAACTTGGTGAGGTCCGTTGCGTGGGTATGTACGAGTATGTATGTATTTTTGGTTTAATGATACTTTTGGCAATATTTGGTACATAGAACTTAATCTATTTACAAATAGTTAACAAGAAGGACTAATATAATACAGGGCTTAAACAGTACGGCAAACGCCTGGGATAACAATTAGCACGCAGCACAGGTCCTGGGGGCTAAGCTGTCTTCCTGCTGGGGAACCAGCAGCGTGCAATATAGGTAGGGATTGGTCCCAAGGGGACACTTAAGTCAAGTTGATGAGGCGGCCCGAGGGACGCCTTCCGTGTACCCAGAGGTCAGAGGGGTGTCGTCGGTTAAGTCGTCTTCGGAGCCTGTTTGTGGCCAATTCAGAGGCAAGTCTGTTTGTGTGGGCCACCAGTCGATCATGATACCTGCTGGTGTGCATATTGATTTGGGCGCACAGTGGTAAAACATCCAGATCGCGATATAGTGTTGTATGTCTGACATACCATGGAGCGTCCGCGATGCGCTGAAGAACTCGGCTTATAGAAGATTCTAGTTTCTTGAGTGTAGTGGAGCATGCAGTGCCCCACAGAGGGATCCCCCAGGTCCAGGAAGGCATGATAATAGCCTTGTATACAAGGATTTTGCACCGCAGCGAAAGTCCGCTACGACGTTTGAGAAGCCAATCGAGGTCCTTGGCCTTAGCTGCGACTGTAGCTGCAGCTCGTATCACATGGGCTTTCCAGGTCAGACGGCGGTCCAGAGTCACACCAAGGTATTTGACAGCAGATTCCGAATACGGGACTCTTGACCCTAAGAGTCGCACTCGAGCAACTTTTCCTCGTCTCGTGGCGAAGGTGCAGTGCTGGCTTTTTGAGCGATTGATGGCAATGTTCCAGCGGTTTGCCCAAAGACCAAAGCCATCCAGGAACTGTTGGACCTTAGCAGATGCTCTTTTGCGGCTATTGCTAGAGGCAAGAAAAGCGGTATCGTCAGCATACGTGGCTATGAAGGTGCGATGTGCTACTGGAAATGGCAGATCCGAGGTGAAAAGGGAATAGAGTACCGGTCCGAGAACACTTCCCTGAGGTACCCCAGCAAGAATGGGACGGATGCTAGATCGCTCGCCTCTCAGCTCAACCGTAAAACGGCGCCCAAGGAGAAACGAGCAGATCAATAGATATTGTTCTGGTGGGAGGAGGGACTTAAGCTTAAAAAGCAGGCCCTCGTGCCAAACGCGATCGAACGCCTGCCTTATATCCAGGAAGACGGCAGAGCAATATTGGCGGTTCTCAAATGCTTTTAATATGTGGTTTGAGAGTCGATGGACCTGTTGCGGCGCACAGTGTCCTCTGCGGAAACCAAACTGATGTTCTGGTATAGCCTCTTCAACAGCGCTAACTGCCAACATTCTTCCAAGAAATATTCTTTCAAATATTTTGGAGAAAGTTGGCAGTAGACTAATTGGCCGGTAGGAGTCGGGTTTCGAGTGATCCTTGCCCTTCTTGGGAATCATCACGATTACCGCAGATTTCCAAGTGTTCGGGAAGTATTGAACTCGTAGCATTGCGTTAAACAGCATAAGCAGGAACAAAACCCCCACTTCGGGAAGGGCCTTGACTGTTCTGCCGTCGACATCATCAATGCCCGGGGCCTTAGTTGACTTTAGTTGTCTGATTTGAAGACGCACTTCATCCAGCGAGATGGGTCTGATGGGAGAGAGTGGGCCAGTTTCGGTTAAAAGACCGGCTTGAGTGGTGGCGACATCCTCGGCGGAAGCTAGGCTGAAGGGGGTGAATCGTCCCTCTAAGTTGTTGGCGAACTCCTCGACTATCTCCAAATCAGACCTAGCCCATGACCCGTCTTCCCTTCGGATAACGAACCTCTGTAGGGGCTGTCTCTTCACATGTCGTGTGCATTTCCAAAGGGAGAACCCTCGGTCCTGCGATGGATCAATGTTGCGAAGTTTTTCCTCTAGGTATTCAGCCTTTATATCAAATAGTAGCTTTCTAAGAGAATCTGCAGTTCTACGGTAGTCAGCCTTATCTAATGGGTTGCGAGAGGCCATCCATCTGCGACGAAGCGCTCTCTTGCGTCTCACCATAGCGATTACCTCAGGTTTTAAAAGTGCCTGAGGAGGGCTACGGTGGCTGCAGGAGGATCTACCACACATAGCTTGATCAGCGGCTGTGCGGATATTCTGGAGAAATAGTTCAGCTGCGTCGTCGATGTCCGCAGGTGAGTTTAGCTCCATATCGAGGTTCACCGTCTGCTCTAGTTTACTCTGGAATCGAGAGATGTTGGCATATCTGGGTAGTAATCTCGGCTTGACACTGATGGTATAAGCTGCCGCTCGAAATTCTATTACCAGCGGTATGTGGTCAGAAGAAAGTTCAAGCAATCCGTTGATAGCCAAGTTATTTGAGCGGATTCCAGAATAGACAGCGAAATCTAAGGCTGATGGCGAAAAGTTATGGTTAGAGGGAAAAAACGTTGGACTTCCAGTTGACAGGACTTGAAGGTGTAAAGAGGCCAGGCAGTCATAGAGCGCTGCGCCTCTGGCGGTTGCGATTCTGCCACCCCAGAGGTGGTGATGCGCGTTCCAATCCCCAGCAATCAAGAACTTGGGACCAAGCTCTTCGAAGATTCCAGAAAAGTCTTCGGCTGACCACTGTTGATTTGGCGGACAGTAGATAGCCGCAATAACTACTCCGCCAAGGTCACTGGCCACTTTAACTGCAACGCACATAACAGAAGCCGTCATAATCGAGCTATGAAGATGATATTTGAGACAAGTTTTGATGAGTATTGCTGCACCACCTCGCATTCGGTCCGCAGGGTGATTAGCAGAGTGAAGATCGTACCCTGGGATTCGAAAGAACGATCGTGAACAAAAATGAGTTTCGCACAACAGCAGAATGTCTAGCTGGTGCCTCTGGATGAACAGCTCTATCTCAAGAGCTTTGGAAAAAGCCCCATTGGCATTCCAGGAGCCAATGCGCAACCCTATATTAGTCATTGCGGCTACCCTGCGGTAAAAAGCTAGCTAGCTGAGGGTTAGAAGCGAATTGGGGAGCGATTTGAAGAAGAAGACTGAGCAGCGTATTCATGAGTGCAGAGACGTGATCGACTTTAGAAGTTAAAGCACCAATCTGAGCTTGCTGCTGCTGGAGAATCTGCATATGTGCTTGGTAAGACGTAGAAAAGTTGGAGTTTGGTTGTTGACAAAATTGCTGGGGTTGCTGTTGCAACTGCTGGTGAGGTTGGTTTTGGCGCTGAGGTGGGATCAATTGCTGGTGTGGTATGTTTTGTGGTTGATGTTGGTGGTGCTGTGGGGGATGATTTTGGTGTTGCTGCTGATGAGCCATTGGCTGCGTTCTTTGCAGCTGAGCTGAACTTCTCTGAGGTTGTCGTTGCTGTTGCAGTTGGGAAGGTTGCATCAAAGATGGTTGGAGGCCATTTTTTCTCCTACGGTTTCTATTGCGGCGACCTGGATGGATTTCAGGCCACTGTTCACCGTTTAGTTGCACGGTGGAAGAGATGCCAGAGATTGGGTTGCTCAGCTGTACCGGAGGTTGAACCAAAGGTTGCCAGTGATGGGCAGGGCTCTGCAACGTATTAACAGGGCAGTTGACTCTCTGCGTGGAGGTGGTAGCGGTACCAGGGAGGCGATTTCGGGCCATTTCCTGGTAGACTGGGCAGCCTCTAAAGTTGGCGGAGTGGTTTGAGCCACAGTTAGAACAAACAAAAGATGTTCGTTCAGTAATCTGGCAGGCGGATGGGGCATGTAGCCCGCTGCACTTAGAGCATCGTTGAGGCTTGTTGCAAAAGGAACGCGTATGGCCCAGCTCCTGGCATCGTGCACAGTGAGGGACGCTGTAGCGTATGTTGGGGGGCTCAATTTTAACAGAGGTATTGAGCACGTATTTGATTTTATACACATCCGTATTATTGGTGGCTGGTTCTAATTCGACAAAGTGCACCATCGTGCCCTTTCCATTACGAAGGACATAATTTCGAATCTGCCTAACTCTATGGCCCATATTTTCAAATTCAGTCTTAATAGTTTCTATTGGGGTGTCAGAAATAATGCCCCTCATAACAAAACGGAAGGAGCGATCTTCTTTAGGCTGCCAAGAGTGGAACGGCAAGTTGGACTGGGTAAATAGGGCTTGGAGCTTGCGATAGGAAGGGGCATCGCTTACCTGTACCCTAACAGTGGTAGGATCAGAGCACTTTAAATGGAAATTGGTGACGGCAGATTTAATCATATCTCTTAGGAGCATAAAGTTTTTAACTTCAGATATAACAAAAGGTGGAGGCTTGTGTCCTTGAGGCAGTGGTGGCCCGGTAGTATAGGTATTGGAGACATCATTAGGTGGGGTATGTGCTTGTTCAGCGTGGGCTGCGTGATGCGGTTCGCTGGTAGTGCGTGCTAGTTCCTCGTCGTCTGAAGGTGAGATAGAGTCACAATGCATGGCCCCATCTTCAAAGTCTCCATCGTCAAGGAGGTCGGCAAGTGACCCAAACCGATTATTAGAACCGGTATAGGCTACGCGGTTTGAGGGAGCATCCTCATCAGGGTGACCCGATGCAGGATCTTCTCTCATAGTTTTAGACACTGGTTTGGGGGAACCGTTAGGGACTGCTTTGCGCTTGGACGCGCCATCAGGAACATTGTGCTGACGGGGACCAGGAGGGGCTGGAGGAGGTGGAGGATGATGCTTGGAGTTTAGAGGTTGAGGGTTGACGGCTGGCAATGGGCCCAATTTTAGGCGGTGTCTAGTGCGCTGAATTTTATCAGCGCGGACCAGTTCATCACCTGGACTGTAACAGCATGTATTTGCGTTTTCCTCAGGTGCCGGGACCAACTGGCTCCACTTTCTGACCAGAATGAATAATGCACTTTTGCTTAAAGCCGAAAAAATCCACAAGGACGGGGTTAAAAACGCAAATATTGTATATCAAAACACCGCCCTCAGCCGGTATTCAGTATAATAATTAGCCATGTCCGTCTGTCCGTCTGTTTCTATGCTATCTTCTCCGTCAGCCTTAAAGCTATCTTAACCAAACTTTGCACGAAGTCCTTTAGTACAAATACGCCGCACATTTGTCGGAACCGGCCGGATCTGCTGCCATAGCTGCCATAGGAACGATCGATTTAAAAAGTAGTTTTAGTGATAAAAACTATTTTGTTTTCAATGCTATCGCTCCCAAACCTCGTTCTTATGAGTTTTTTATGTTTCACATAACTCTACCAAAATTTATAAAAATTGGACAACTATATAGTATAGCTGCCATACAATATTCAGGTTGAGAAAAAGTCTTTGTAAAAAAAACTTTTTTGTTTTCAATGCTATCGCTCCCAAACTTGTTACTGATCAATATTATATGCTCCCACACAATTCTAACCAGTTTGATCCAAATCGGATCTCCCACTTCAGCGATTATTAATATTAAACGCTTTCACACAGATTTGGAAGTTTTGGTCAAAATCAGATGACTATATCTTATAACTGCCATAGGAACTATCGGTCGAAAAATAGGTTTAGGATTGTTTGTTTCAATGGTGGCGTTTTTAAACTCTAATGTATTAAAACATTTGCAAGGGCATAAAAACTTCGGCAAAATCGAAGAGGCCAAGCTTCTCGATTTTTACTGTTTTTAGACGCGTTTTGTGGGAACCTATATTCTATATCTCAAGTCTATAAACCGATTTGAAAGCAGTTAAAAACGGTTGCATAGTGGTTCAGAGCCATATCTCAGTGGTCTGTAGTTTGGTAATATAAAATTTTTTGTACTGGCACAGGACCCTTATGGATGCAGTTTAGAACCAGTTAAAAAGAGGTTCAGAGCCACATCTGTACACAGAAAAAAAAAGGCGAGATATTTTCAATCTTTTAAATCTTGGAGTAAGCCCCCGGCATGAGCTTGAAAATTCAATCTCGACTTTCAGGATATTCTACACAATTCAATCCTATGAGGATTGACTCATTCCTTTCGAACTTGAATCATTCCAAATGTGCTTACTTCAATCCCTTTTGAGATTACATGTCCATAAATTGGAGAGCGAGAGCAAAGAAATATAGGTAGCCTTTTAGACATGCAGCAACAGCAGATGGGGTTGGTCGTGTGCGATGAAATGCCATTCCATTCATGTTCAGTGCGCGCGTGGTTGTGGGTTCGAATCCCAGTTGAGCACAACTAATTGTACAATTATTTGTTTTTTTCAGAAGACTTAAATAAACCCAGTTGAAAGTTAATAAGGATGTCCTATGGCGTATGGCCTGGCGGAGGAAGCGAAGAAGAGTTGTCTATTTCCTCAAATTAAACGGTCAAACATGCCAAAAATGATACAGCTTCGGGACTAAAACTTTTTTTTTTCTAAAATTATAATAAAGTTCAATCTCTTAAAGGATTACCCCGGGATATTTGTAATCTTTCTTGGGATCATAAAGGGCGGATCAACTCAATCCTTTTTCCGATCGGTTCAAGCATATTTGGGATTTTGTTGTTTTCATTACCGCTTAGGATTGATTTGATCCCATATGGATTGATTTTTTTGTTGAGTGTAAAGTTATTTAAGCTAAGAACTTGAAATCTGGTCTGTAGGTTGGAGTGTGAGGTTGGATATTTGGTTTGGTTTGGTTTATTTTTTTAATATCCCAATGACACAAGGCATAGTGCTTATAAATGAAGTCATCGGTCACAAAAGGTGTTTACAAAATAGTAACAATAATAGTAATATTAATAGTAAAAATAATAGCAATAATTAAGACTAACAATGATTATTATGTTCGATATTTTTAATTTGGATAGAAAAGATTAAATTAAGTTGAACTAGAATTAGAATGTGCCTTTAGATAGTCAGATAATTTAATTTTGAAATGCGTTGCGCTCCTTATGCTCTTAATGTAATGTGGTAGGTCATTCCATTATCGAACTGCCTGAATAAAAAATTGTTTTTCACAACAAGCGAGTTTTACCCGCTTACAAACTATGTTGTTGGTCCTTCTCGATGACACAAGTTGCACATTATCATATAAATACTTAGGCTCTCTAGTTGTCAAAATGTTATGCAGCAGTAATAATGTTCTCAGTATAATCCAATCTTCTAGTTTTAAGGCCTGTATCCAGCACTGCGGAAAATTCCTGTCAGGAATTTGCTATTTATTTCTTGTGTGTGGAACACAACTAAATCAGTGTGACCATGCACCTAACAGGTGGAAGGTCACTCTGATCGATCAGCTGTTAAGCACTGTTAACTATTTGAATTTAAATAAATTTAAAACAAAGACAAATAACTGTCGGTTGATACAATAGCTCTCACGGTTACGACTCCAAACTTAAGATCACTTAAAAAATTACATACAGAGGTTGCAAATATTGAGAATAAAACAGTTTTCTTAAAAACCATTTTCGAACGAACAGTAGCGCTAAAATAGTCGACGGTCGGTCACAATACAGTCATAAGAAGACTGATTCATCATAAAGGTTGAGAAGGAACGATATCTTAAGATAGTATTTTTTTCTGAGGAAGCCTGTTGCTCGGAGTATGTGCTACACACTTTACACTTGGGGATGATAAACCGATGGCATGACACTTTGCAGTGTGTCCCGGATGGCACAAAACATCACTGCAGCATGTTGTTAACTGCATTACTTTATAATGCAATCTTCTCCAAAATAGTATGACCTCTTGGTTGTATGCCAATCAAATGAAGTCTCTCATCGTAGGACGACTAAATGCATTCGCATTTATATAAGGGATTTTGTGGCCGGATCAGTACCTTTATTTTGGTCGATGGGCGAACCGCTGGAACATAGCCAAAACCATACGAAAAATTACTTAAGTGCGACTCCTAGGATCAAGAGTCCCATATATAGATACCGCGGTACCTTGGCATGTCTCTGGACCGCCGGTTGATCGGGAAAGTCCATGTTACTCGGGCAGTAGCTACGGCATTGGAGCTCTATTGGCTTCTTAGTCCTAGTAGCGGTTTATCTGGGCGATCCCGTTATGCGGCATGATCCACTGCCCTCAAGAAACTTGAGTCTTCTATGTGGGGCATACATATATACCGCGATGTGGACGCTTTGCCATTATGCGCCCAAACCAATATGCACACCATCAGGAATCATGACCACTCTAACAGATTTGCCTATGATCTGGCGACACACAGATTGAGAAGGCGTCTTAAACAACGACATCTCTCCGACCTTTTTGTCTATAGACAGCATCCCTCTGGCGGCCTCACCAATTTGGCATAAGTGTGCCTTTGGCACCATCCCCTACCAATCTTTGCACGCTGATGGTTCCCCAGCCAGATGACAGCTCATAATAAAAAAATATGAAAGCATTCCCCACAAAGTATTCGCTCATCACATCCAAAATAATTGTTGGCAATATATTCCTGCGCTGTGTATCAGCTGTTCTCTCCATCCACACACGCTATCGATATGCCAACTATCGATAAGAAACTGTGGATTACGTTTGTGTTGCTGGATACACAAGCAACGAAAAGGTAAACTAAAAATTCCGCCACTGTTTTTAAATGAAGTGTGAACATAGAAAAAATTATATTCTTGACAGCGGTGAGACTGGTACAGGCTTTAGTCCGTCCGTCTGTGTTGTTCTTCTGTCTGTGTGGTGAAAAAGTCTTTTTTGTCGAATGGTTTGTTTTTGTGTTAGTTGTTTTTTAAGGTGGAGTTTGGTCGAAGTCGCAAGTTTAATAAAACTCGTAGGAGTGCCGTTTATTGAAGTTGACAGGAATTTTTAGTTTCCGCAATATTGTACCTCAGTGCAATAAGTATATGTGCAAATATGTTTTCGTTTCTCTCTTCCTCAATAGTAACAGAACATATGTTCTAGGTTAGAAAAAATCTTTTGTTGTTATCTATTTTTAGAATGCTTTTGCATAATTCTTCTTTGGTCATCATTCTTAGTACCGTTATCACACATTTGAGTGGCGAGATTTGATTTTCTTAGGAAATAAGTTTATGTGCAAAAACAAATTAGTGTGCATTTAATGGTCGGCGTGCAACAAATTGGATGTGTTTTGATAAAAAATGAAAAGTTGAGAGTAAATTAAGTAGTTGTTGCAGAAACACAAAAAAATTTTTTAAATTTTCCTAAGAATGCCGCGTGGAACACATTTATCAGCTGAGGAACGCGGACGAATCCAAGGATTGAACGAAGGTGGGGCTACCATCACTGAAATAGCTTCCAGAGTGTCTCGACACAGAAATACGATAGCTAATTTCTTAAAAAATCCAAGCTCCTATGGTCAGATTAAACGCAGTGGCAGACCGAGCCACATCGACGATAGGTGCAAGCGTGAGATTAAGCGCCTGGCTGTAAACAATCAAATGTCTTGTACAGGCATTAAACGTCATTTAGAGCTCAATGTCGGTAGAAGACGGATCCATCAAATTTTAACTGAAAATTGTAACCTTAAACATAGTTCCCGGGTGGCTGTACCGATGCTATTGCCACGCCATCTTAAGGCTCGTTTGGCGTTTGCTGACAGGTACAAATTTTGGACCGAAGAATTCCGAAACGTTATTTTTTCGGATGAAAAAAAGTTTAATCTTGATGGTCCTGATGGCTGTCATAAGTATTGGCGTGACTTAAGAAAACCAAGAGAAACTCGCCATAAGAGGAATCACGGCGGTGGATCACTGATGATTTGGGCCTGTTTCGGATATGCAGGAAAGTCTCGGCTATGTTTTATTCCAATAAGAACAAACTCAGAAATCTATATTCAATTGCTGGAGAGTGAATTAATAGATTTTGCAGACGATCTTTACGAAGATAGATGGATTTTTCAACAGGACAACGCTCCAATCCACACATCAAAAGCCACAAAGGCTTATTTTTCTTCAAGAAAAATACCTGTACTGGAGTGGCCGGCTATCAGTCCTGACTTGAACCCAATTGAGGACCTCTGGGGTATCCTCTCAGCCAGGATTTATAAAGGTGGGAGGCAGTTCGACTCAATTAAGCATTTAAAGTACGCTTTGCTTGCAGAATGGGAGTTAATAAGCAATGAAACTCTCCAAAATCTGGCAGATTCCATGCCAAACCGCCTTGCAAAAGTCTTAGAGGCAAAAGGAAAGCACATTAACTATTAAAGTTGATCAAAAGTTTGAACTTAATACAAAATTTTAAGAACTATATAAAATGCACATATACTTATTTCCTAAGAATGAAATACATTTGTTAAATAATAATTTTTTGTTAATAAATATTGAAGTACTGTAAGGCAGTTCTTAGTTACTGGCTCTAGAGCTATAAGTAAAAAATATACTTGGCTTGAATCGTTTGGTTTAAAACAAGGTTTTTCCAAAAATGTTAATGCACATATACTTATTGCACTGAGGTATGAGCATATCTAGTTTTACTGGATCAGGAGCGGTATCGAACCGGTTTCGAATTGATTAAATAGTGGTCTGGAGGAAACGATCCAAGAACCAAACCTTATCATTTTCAAGAATTTCTCTAGAATTTGAGAGGGTTTTCAGCCTTGTCTTAGAAATTGTTCAAGCTATAACTTATGAGGCTGGTACTATGAAGTAAGCTGAACCAGCTCAAAATCTCAGAGTGTGTCAGACAATTAACATATCTCAGAAAAAAACAATGAGAAAGGTGAAATACCGTACCCTCCCCCCTCTCTCTAAAGATTGTGGGCGTTGTTGTGAAAGGGTAGGTGGTGGGGGGTGGCCGGAGTGATTCAATTCACTTATTTGCCATAACTGAGAACTCCGATTTTATCATAAAACTGGTATGACGTTTTTCAAAATTAGGGGGCGGGAGGGGCGAAAAATTGAAAATAAATACCAAGATGAAGCTTTCATACATCAAACTCTTACAAATTGTTTGTCATACGACGGAAGGGAGAGGACAGAAAAGAGGACAGATGGAATAACGATTAGCGATCAAGAATAATATAAGTGGAAAGATTTTCTGTTACAATTTTACAATATAAAAAAACAGCTTTCAAACGCTCTCATGAAAAACATGTCCACACAATGCAAAAAACTTGGGCATCGCCGGTTATACAGCTAATTTGATATAAAAGTAACTTGCCAATTGTGTTGAAGTGTGACTGAAAAAAAGTCTGCTAATTAGAGGAACGTGAGGCTCCTGAAACAGTACAGTACACTCAGAAAGCAAACGAGAGGCTGAGTTCTAGGTCGATCGGGATAGAATTTATTGCGTTTTGATCTTAAAATTTAAAATACATTTTGTTCTTGGATGTATTTCAATGAAGTACGAATCATTCTAGAATCGAAAAACGAATGTTAATGATAATAAAATGAGAATAATCGTTCTTGAGTCAAGACCATTTCATACTTACAGTAAGAATTTTTCTGCTTAACAGCGCGTTTTTGGATCGAGGACAAAATATCTTGGATTGAGGACAAAATGAAGTTACAATGCTAGCTCCAAAAAGTGTGGAACGGATTTTATTTAATACAGAAGCACATTTTAAAGAACCATTTTGGGAATATCTTAAGAATTTAATGCGCTTAAGTCTAGACCATTTTTCATACTCTGTACCGAAGGTACATAGAGTATATTAAGTGTATATATTCTTGATCAGCATCAACAGCCGAGTCGATATTGCCATGTTCGTCAGTCCGTCCGCCTGTATGAACAAACCGATCTCAGAGATGGTAAGAGATAAAGGTTTGACATGTATGGGACGAATGCTTCATGCAGACAGATCAAGTTTATTTTCAATTTTTGCCACGCCCCTTCCCGCCCCCGCAATTTTGAAAAACGTCATATCTCCCACAGTTTTGTAGATAGACGATTTGTACAGATAGTTAGTTATTAGCAAAATGTATCGATTTTCCAAACAAATGATAAAGATCGGAGAGAGAGAGAGAGAGAAAGAGGGACAGAGAGCGAGAAACTTAGAGATGACCCCAGCAGCAGCACTGCATTCAGCTCCCACTCTAGGTACAGAGTATAGTACAGTGGGGCTTGACCGACTTTCTCACTTGTTTTTTAATTAAATATTTAATTAATTGGAATATAGATTTTCTATTTAAGGTAGGGAGAGTCTCCGGTTGTGGAAATAGTGGCGTTTTTCACTAATAACTTTTTTCCAAGTCAACATTGTAACAACATTGTAAAGCTAGAGACTCTAGATAACTTTCCTCTGAAGTAACCTATTGTTTTAGACAAGTGGAAAACAATTTGCAGCCATGTATATGAAGTGATGATTTTTGGCCAAGATTTTTTTCGTAGCCGGTTTTGGACACCCTTTTAAAATCGCTAGAAATGGAAAAATATGATGCAAAACGGCCATGAATTGATGAACAAATAACGTTTATTTATTTGAGAAGCCTTCAGTGGCAAAAAAATCAAAAAATGATGGCCTTCAGTGACAAAATAAAAAAAATTCTTCCGAAATGCAATTTTTGCATGTGAAATAGCTGGCCGTCATGCCAGCGGACTTCAAATGCGCAGGACGAGCGCAAACATCACATTGGATCGAATTCGCAGCGGACAGTTTTTATGGCAAGAGCTCCAAGCAAAATTTGAAGACGAAGACTTCTTCTGCGACACAGAATCACGCTTAGCTGCTCGCTCAGCTTTTTTTTTTGCCTTCCCGCGCAAAACCTCGACGCTTTCCGTAGAAGTTAGCACAGCGGTTTGCATTGGCTTGCGACCGCGATTTGATGGCTTTTTCGTAGAAGTTCCTTGCACCGGCCCAATTTCATCCAACAGTGATAAGGCTAGCCGAAGACGCTCGTGAAGTGGATGGTTCGGGGGAGGTTAACACCTCTTCTTCTCGCCCAATATTGGGATCGGCGGAAACGATGATACGACGCTGATTGTCTTCATCAAGATCAGCTTCTGTGGCGACTTCTACTGCATTTCGGTTGACAGCCTCAATGAAGTTAGCTTCGGAGAAAGCATCAGGGTCAAACGGAACAATACCGGACTTACGAAAACCGGACTCGATTGTTTTTGGCGACAGTGCCAAGTCGAGTGTCCTGCACACCAAAGCGCGCAGGTTTCGGATTTCAAGCACCTAACACAGCCAACATAACCGAATCAACAACGGACAAAATATCTGCAAAATTTGCTCTGACTTTCTCCAAATACCGGATCAAAGTGGTTCGAGGAAGCCCATATTGACGGCCTTCTTATCGATGAGCTATTGCTTAGTGGCATCGACCAGACCATTTAAATTGATTTTTAATGAATCGGACGATTTTTTGGTGTTGACATTGCTAAAAATGCACAAAAATTCACAAAAATACTGTTAAATTATGTTACACTAACAACGATATTTGACAGTTTTATGGCCAAACACACGCTTTAAACACAAAAAACGAACCGGTGCAAAAGATTTGTTCAGCAAAATTTCACTGAAACTTGATATCACATCACAAAGTACACTTAATGCACTAAATAACAAAGTATAATACTCACCACTTTGCAATGTTTTGCTTCGATTTAACGCAATGTGGAAATTGAAAAAAAATAGAAACTCGAAAAAGTGTTCACGATTTTTTTATTATTTGCTCACAGCAGAAAACCAAATGCGTGTTTACACTTCGGTATTGGCTGTCAAAAAATAGACTGGGGTGTCCACAACCGGAGCGTGTCCACAACATCTATTTTCCACTAAAGGAGTTTTTTGATACGTGCGGTATTTATTTTGAGTAGATTCTCAATAATAATTCACAAATAAGGTGCAACCATTCAGTAAATAGCTTGAATAAATTTTGAGATATGACCCTGAATCTTATTTTGAAATTAATTTAAGACGCTTCGGAATCTGTTAAAAGTTTTCCGACAAATGTTGTTATGGATAGTGACCTATGTTTTTATTTGGGATTTCTTACGCAATGGCTCGAGCCAGCTAAAAATCCCAAAAAAAAGTTTTCCGACAAAGCTAAATATAATTTTTCATAAATTATTTAAATATAGTCAGTTTTCGGAATGGCTCACGGCATTTCCAAAGCAGGCAGCTTTAAGCCAAGAGCTGCGAGCAAAAAGAGGGATTCCAAAAACTAAATATAGTTTACTGTGTGGGCACAGACCAACTTCTTTTTGTGCGTTGATAATAACACCAAAGAAACGCCGAAAAACGCAAACTCAGAAAAATAATGAACATCTTCTCATTAAGCCACGAACAACCTCTTAAGTATCAAATTTCCTTTTCCAACCAAGCGTAAATGATATCCAACGAAAAAAGACAGCGAACGACTAAAAGTTAAATGCAAAGTTCTGACTGTGAAAATGAGCTAAAGTGAAAGTTTTTTCTTTTTCCCGCTCTCCATATTATTATTATCTGCCTTAATTGTTTTTCTTTCAACTTATTTACTTGGCAGGAGTGTGTGTGGGTGGGCCAACAAATTTCAACAACTGAGCTAAAAATCTATTATTACGAGGGTCTCTCCGACCACGGGCCAGCTCGTTTATTTCCGCACGGAAATTGCCCTGTGACAAAGCGATTTCATGAACCCGCTAGACTCGTCGCCCCACCACAAAACTTGTTGTTGCTGTTGTCGCTGGGCATGGGCCCGAGCAAGACATCAGGTGTCTGGATGATTTGACAAAAAGTGCTTGGCGTTTTGTCGATGCCCGCGCTGGAAGATTAGTGCGGATTTTATGGACTTACGCGTTGCCAGCTGAAACGGCGTGCGAATCGCACGGCCCATCCACCTTTACCTGCTGAACTTTGGTCGTTTCATGGCTGAAAGTTTTTCATGCAGCCAGTTTGGGGCTTGCGGTTGTCGTTTTTGCGCCGTGTCGGCCGCCTGTTGTCTGTTTTAATTTGTTTACTTTTATTATTGAGATGCCTGCTGCTTCCAGCGTGTGCCACGTTTGATTGGCCCTAAGCCGCCCCCCCATTGTGGGGGCCAGGTGTTTGTCAGATGCTGTCAATTGTTTTTGCCCCAGCTGGCATTTGACTTTTGTTCTGCCCGTTTTGTTAATTGATATTCATGCAGGACACCAGATCAGGATGTCACTGGCAGCAGCTAAGCTGCTCAGCTCGGGGCGCATCAAAAGTTGCCAGGGCAACTCCCTAAGTTTGGGCTATCAATGGCATCCAATTGAAGTTGCCGGAGTAAAGGCACGTCCAAGACTCATTAATAATTTTGTGCTGTGCGCATAATTATGAAAAACAGGCAGCGGAAATTGCAAAAAACTAGCAGCGACCAGAAGTTTTGAGCAACGACGTCGACGACAACGACAACGACGATAACGCACTTAACTTTTAGTGTAGCCTGCAATTTTTACTACACAACTCAAAGAGCCATCCGACGACGTCATTGTCGATGACTTCGCTTTGGCACTTGCCTGCAACTTTGTCTGCCATCAACCGGCAAGCCACCCGGCGAGTCAGCCAGGACCATAACTCTTTGTCCCGTTCGGCAGTTATTGAACATTTTCAATTACTTTCAGTTGAAAGCATAAATTTTTAATAATTTGCAACATGATAAAGGGAAATTAAAGGCAAAACTTGTCAAAAAAGGACAAAAAAAAAAAAGAATGAAAGAACTGACCATGGAGCAGTGGGCCACCGGGCTGGTTTGCGTGTCGCGCAGGATGTTTTATCAAACTATTATAATTACGTTGGAAAGACAAAAATTTTAATAAATGATAACTTTTTTGTCGTCAGCTCGTCGCAACTTATTAAAAGTATAACGCACAGCTTGAAGGGGCGTGAGTGGGCGTGGACATTGCTTTATTAACGAAATGTTGCCAAGTAAAATTTGTTATCAAACTTTATAATGCCATGGGATGAACGTCATGCTGTTATTTCTTTGCCGGACACGGCTGCAGCGCGAATATGTAAATAAAATATAAATTTTTTTTAATATAAACGATCGAAAGGGGAGCACAAAGTGGTTAATAAACCTCGTCCAATCAAGTGGTGATGGATTTCTGATGAAGCGTCCAACAAAGCAGGTGCTTACCCTGCCAGGTGGTGGCCAAAGAGAACAGTCTTTCGTCGTTTCCTGATCAATGAAATAGAAAGGGTATAAAGATATAGTTTTTTAGTAATTTGAGCCGTAAGATACAGCATTGAATCTAGCATGAAAGTACCCTTCAGTGCTATTTCCTATCTTTAAAAATAAGTTATTCCAAACTATTCTATGAGTTTCTTAAGCAAATTTGAGCACTTTCACAAAAAGGTCAAATACTTAGCTTGCCAGCTAACTTATCTTAATGATACCAATATGAGATCCCGATTAAATTTCCCCATTAAAATTCTTATGTTTTCATGACTACGCAAAAGGATGCATATAATAATTTTGGAAAAGCACAGCGTCAAAGAATGGCTAAAAAATTTGTACGATTGTCACGTTCGTAGCTGTAGAAATGCCCATATACCCTTTAGAATACATGCGTTTGAAACAAAAGTACCAACATAGTCAATTTGGATGATGTTTTGGTCTGAAGGTTCCAATCCGTTTTACAGTGAAAAGTTCGGTTCGCACTCTGGTTGCGAATTCTGATTTGAATCTAGGTTCATGGAACTTTGCATAATTTTCGGATGTCCCTCCCCCAGAAACACAGGAACGCATTTCTTCCCATGAGTAAAGGGTATGCCGAAGTCGGTTAGAGCTGAATTTAACTCAAGCTCTCGTATTAACTACACAGGGGAACAGGCATTTCGTTGCAACATCTTGGATAAAAACAATTCTGGTCCAGTTTTGTGCACTGATCACAAAACTGGTCTCGGTTAGGCACCATCAGCTTTTGTTGTAAAGATATGACAGAAAATGTGTTTTGCTTTTTTTTTTGTTTGAAAAAATTCTGGAGGTCAGACAGATCAAAAATTTCTGGGTTTATGAGTCTTATGCGCCAGAAAACATATTAATGCAGCCAAAAAAAATCAAGCGAGCAACATCAGCCGACGCGAAGGTGCCCAAATTGGCCTTTGAAGAGAGTTATTCCTTAGTTTATGGCAAGTTTTTCAAATTTGATCGTCAATTCATTCTCCATAGAGAAGTCCCTACAGAGAAGTCCCTAAGGATTCCCTACAGATCTTCTTCTTCGATCCACCGACTTAACCCCTTTATTACCCTAAACATAACATAAATTATGGTGCTTTCTACAGGGTTTGTCCGGAAAGTAATAGGATTGAGTCGATTTAAAAAATTTATTGAGCCAATCGTTACAATTCTTTAAAACTTTCAAAATAGGCTCCTTCTGCGTCGATGCAGCGCTGCCAGCGCGATTTCCAAGCATTGAAGGCGTTACGGAAGGCATTTTCCGAAATATCCTTGAGAGCCGCGGTGGATCCCCTCTGTCGTCTCAAAACGATTGCCTTTCATCGGCCTTTTTCAGGCGAAGAATCAATAAAAAGCCACATCTGGGCTGTTGGGCGGCTGCGGAAGCGTTGGGATGCCGGCCTTTAGCTTTTCACAAGAAGTCACTTTTCAAGTTCACTTTTGGGACCAACTTCGCGCACACCTTGCGCATGTTCAAATGCTCCGTCACAATTTCATGAACCACAGATTTTGGTAAATTTAACATCTGGACAATTAAACGAATACTTAGTCGACGGTCTGAGTTGAAAACTTTGCGCACACAAGTCACATTGTCGGTGTTTGTCGAAGTAGAAGGTCTTCCAGCACGGTCTTCATCGGCGACCTCTTCCCGGCCCTCCAAAAAGGCCTGGTGCCACCGAAAAATACCACTTCTCGCTAAAGCAAAATCTGGGTAAGCCTGCTTGATCATATCAAACGTTTTTGTAGCAGATTTACTGAGTTTTACACAGAATTTAATCGCGTACCTCTTGCCGGCTTGCACCACTCACAGAAACACGTCGTACGAAAATGCCTGTTCAGACTCTCCAGGTGCTCGCTCGTTCGTAAGCTAGGAACGCCCTCTACCGCATCCAGTCGGTGCGCGCACGCTCCGAAGTACAGTCGCGGAGTCGTAAATAACTTTGGTGTTTTCGCTTAGATTTCAATGTGCGTTTCAGAATAGATAGATATACGACCAAATATCAAATATGCTAAGCCACTATGTTGTAACTTTAAAATTGTAGCTCTGACAGTTTTTGCGGTTTAAGGGGGAGGGGGGGAAATTTTTGCAAATCTGAAACAAACTCAATCAGGTACGGTATCCACCTATGTTCATGCAAAAATTTGGGTCTCTATCTCTTATAGTCTCTGAGATCGACGCGTTCATACAGACAGACGACGGACAGACGGACGGACGGACAGACGGACATGGCTAAATCGACTCGGCTGTTGATGCTGATCAAGAATATATATACTTTATAGGGTCGGAAATGTTTCCTTCTCCCTGTTACATACATTTGCACAACTTCATGATCCCCTTTTACCCATTTTTAATGGGTACAGGGTATTAAAACAAAGTAAAATATTATAATATATTTGCGCAGGCTTTCTGACTTGGCGTTGTCATATCGTAATACACCGGGAAGCTCCGAGCCATCGGAACGCTTGGCTTCGGCTATAAAAAGTGTGGTTTCTGACACCAGAAGCCGAACGACCGATAAGCAGATCACTTAACAGGTCTTCCTAAAATCTTCTTTTGTTTTACAAATTTAAATTCATAAATAAGTTTGTAGAACTTCTTATGATGAAAGAGGGGTGAATACATCTATTTTGACACATGTGCGTGCTTTAACGACCTTCTAGATAATTTTGTAATTTAATCAATACCTTCAATAGTACGCTGTTTAGCTCTAGGCTTTTAATTTAGCATCGTAAATTTTTGGAAAACGCACACTTGTACAAATATGGCTAACTTCATAGATGGAGCAGTTGTGGAGTACACAACACATGCGGCCTGACGGATAAGATACGCAATAGAGGGGGTGGCTAGTTGTTGTCATGTCTGAGCAGCTGAATACTTATCATATTTGTGCTATGCTACCATTTTGCTCTCAGTGAACCGTACGGTAGAGATTAAAAATTAAATATATTTTCAGTTCTCATAAAAACTGTTGTTTTATTTTGCCGTAAATTCCAAAATCCTCCTCCTCGGGTTCCCGTTTGACAGACACGTCCCCACCCAGCTAGCGCTGCTGCTCACGGCAGTCGCACCGCTCTCCAACTCTATTTTCAGCTGGTCTGCATTGGGTTAATTTTTGACCTCCAACAAGGAGAAGCCGGACGTGGCCGACACAGTTTTCGCGGTGGGGGTGGTAAAAATGATGAACTGGATGAATGGTCATCATCTGCTGTTTGGCCTCCTCCGATTGCGGACGCAACCGTCCATGCCGCGATGTCTCCAAGGGTCGGACATTGGCATTGGAGACTGTTTTCTGTACGCCACTTCATTTGTGGCCCTTATAGCATATAGTTTTCTCGCGGTTGAAACTTTCCGTCCGTTTCCTTCTGCCGGTTTTTTTTCCTCCATTATCGATTTATGATGGCTAAATAAAGAGTTGCAGCCAATTCCGCCAACTGCACCAGCTGTTCATTCAATCCACTCACGACCCACACTGCTATCGATACGTCAACTATCGATAGGTCAATTGGACATTTATTTAGCGCGTCTCAGAACACGGAAAAATAAATTCAGCCGCGAAACTTTCCGCCACTGTTTTTATACCCTTGCAAAGGGTATTATAATTTTGCCCAGAAGTTTGCAACGCATAGAAATATTCAATTCCGACCCTATAAACTATATATATTCTTGATCAGGGTGACGAGCTGAGTCGATTGAGCTTTGTCCGTCCGTCTGTCTGTCCGTCTGTCTCTAGTCTCTCAGTTTTAAAGCTATCGAGCTGAAACTTTGCACAGAGTCTTCTTTTTACTGCACACTGCTAATATGTCGGAACCGACCGGATCGGATGACTATATCTTATAGCTGCCATAGGAACTATCGGTCGAAAAGTGGGTCTTTGTGAGAAAAACTTTGTTTCACATCAGCGATTATTAATATTTTACCCTTTCACATAGATTTGGAAGCTTTGGTCAAAATCGGATGACTATATCTTATAGCTGCCATAGGAACTTTCGGTCGAAAAGTGGGTTTTAATGAGAAAAACTTTGTTGTTTTTAATGTTAACGTCTCCCACTTCAGCGATTTTTAATATTATACGCTTTCACATAGATTTAGAAGTTTAGGTCAAAATCTGATAATTATATATCTTATAGCTGCCATAGGAACTAGCGGTCGAAAAGAGGGTTTTATATAGAAAAATTGTTTGTTTCAATGCTAACGTTCATAAACTCTGATGTTTTAAAACATTTGCAAGGGTATAAATATTTCGGCAAAGACGAAGTTAGCTCTCGTTTTTATATGGAGGGCGTCATAAAAATTTATTTTCCGCGCTTTTGAGAACAGGCCTTAAATCTGTATTTTTAAGCCCAGTCAGAATATAGTTCTTATAACGCGTCAAATGACGACTCAATTAACTCAACAGACCTGTTAATTGTTAAGATCCAGGTTTTGATTGAAAAATATAGAAAATATCACCAAAATACTAAACAAGAAAGGCAAAGCTAACTTCGTCTGCACCGAAGTTTTGATACACTTAAAATAGCTTGTCACAACGGTTAGCGACTTCGACCAAACTTCGCAAATCAGCTTAAAAACATTACATATTACCCATGACCGTGTTTGAGAGCGATAATATTGAGAACAAACCAGTTTTTCTCACTAAAACCCATTTTTTCGAACGAACATTTGTATGGCAGCTACAAGAAGTAGTCATCCGATCCGGTCGGTTCCGACATATTAGCAGCGTGCAGTAAAAAGAAGACTCTGTGCAAAGATTCAGCTCGATAGCTCCAAAACTGAGGGACTAGTTCGCGTAGAAACAGACAGACGGACAAAGCTTAATCGACTCAGCTCGTCATGCTGATCAAGAATATATATACTTTATGTGGTCGGAGATGATTCCTTCTATGCGTTGCAAACTTCTGGGCAAAATTATAATACACTTTTCAAGTGTATAAAAATCAGGGATCGCAAATAAGAGTTATGGACTTTAAAAAATCAAAGCCAAATAAGTGTCCTCGACCCTTTTGGAGCCACCCCATATCCGAAATTTGAGTGAGCAATCCAAAATCAGGATAAACTTTTATTTTCAATTTTTAAACAAAAATCGAAAAATAACTCTTATTTTTATTTCAAAGTTGAAAATAAGAGTTATTTTTCAATTTAAAAAATTGAAAATAAAAATTGATTTTGAATATCTTTTGAACCAGTCGGTGGATTTTAGAAGTAGATCTGTGATCTATGTTTCAATACCTTTCCATTGATACATCACATGTCCTTGAAGGATCAAAATTAAGGATACGAAAATTTTTATTGATTCAGTGCCACTTTATATACATATCGCTCACTTACTTCAAGTCTGTCATAACTCAATCAAGTAAAAATTTGTTCTGTAACATACTTCCATAAAATTGCAATTTTTGACTTGATGGAGAAATATTTGCCGTGTTTTGTACTAATTTGGGTAAAATTTTCAAACTTTCCATGTGAGATGAGAATATATCGTTATATCATTTGTATATTCTTATTAATGCAAGAGCATCATATCTCAGTTGTCCTGCAGTCGTTATTGCACATACATACTTCGGCTTTCAGTTAAAACATATTTTTCCTGCTGCTGACTGTGAAAATGATATGTCAAAGCGAATGCACATATAGGCTAATTGAAGTCTAATCAAATTAGTTCGAAATTGACTATCAAACAAGGAAGACTTCCAATAATTCGTCTAAGCATTGTCATTTATTTGATGTAGACTCACCACAGATGGACCCAGTTTCATCTCCAGTATCCTATCCGTCAACATGTCAAGTTGACACTACTCCACAAAGCATTCTCAACGAAATTCTTAGTTCAATTGAGGGCGGCCTCTGGGAATGAAAAGACAGATGGGGAAATGATCCTGAACTCAATCTTGCAATAACCGAAATAGGCGCATACCAATCAATTGAAATAAGTGAGAATATTATGAAGTTTTGGGAGTACAAAAAGTTCATGGATCCTCGGTTATATCAATTGCGAAAGTGATCCATTGCGTGCCAGCAACCCGAAGTGGGGCATTAGATTCTGCTTTAAAATTGGTCATGTCTGACTTGAGGTGCAACTTGTCCTCATATTCTATAAAAAAATACTGTTCATAAAACTGAATAAAGAATGCGATAAAGCATGCTGAAAAATTCATTGTCATTGCATTTTTTGGTTTTCAGCTCCTTTTCACAATTGCTGGTAAGGAGTGCAACTCGAACGAGAAATAGGACTGGATTTTCAGATGTACTCTATGTATCTTCTAAATTCGAAAATTAAATATACGTGTTTTATATATCTGTTTCTATTGAATTTACCTTTCCAAGCCGAACCTTTTACAGAATTTCACAGGTTTTCAGCCTTACTTTAGAGTCATTGCTTAAAAATGGCTTGAGCTATGAACTGAAAACTTGTTGTGTAGGATGGTACTATGTATAAAGCAAGCCGAACCAGCCGGTTAACTAGTTCAAAAGTGAAAAGTGTTCATCATAGCTCGTCACCGGTTAAAAAAGTGATATGTTTTCCGAGGTAATCACGAAGAGATCCTTTTTTCAAAACTTCTTCAAAATTCTTCTTTAAGCGTGCAGTTTTCGTTTGGGTTTTGCTTCTTAATAGGACACCGGTTTAGTTCGGTTTATGAGCACGAATTAGCGGTTTGGTTTATTTCAGTTCGGTTTACAGTTTGCATCTGCAGTGTTGTCAAAATTCCTTGCATACATAAACTCTGGGACTGAAACACTGAACAACTTTTAAATTTTGCAGAGCTTGACCAACTTTTCATACGTGTTTGAGTTATGAGAGACTTAAAGTAAGTGAGCGATATGTATAAAAAGAAGCACTGAATGAATAACAAATTTTGGTATCCTTAATATTGATCCTTCAAGGACATGTGATGTATCAATGGAAAGGTATTGAAACATAGATCACAGGGATATGTCTACTTCTAAATGCAGCGCCTGGTTTAAAAGATATTTCAAATTAATTTTTATTTTCAATTTTTAAAATAAAAATTTAAAATAACTTTATTTTCAATTTTACTAATAAAAATTAAAAGTGTTATTTCAATTTTTATAATAAAAAAACTGTTAAAAATAATTTTTATTTTAAAAATTATAACTGTTACGATCCCTGATAAAAATACTAAAATATTTATTCCGAAATGATCATTTTTCAATATCGCCAAAAATAACTTTATAAATACTTTTGAAATATTCGACAACCCTAGTTCCCATCCAAATGTCGGTGTTCCACAAATGTCGGTCTCGCACTGGTGTCAGCTGTGAAGTATGCAGCCATTGAAAACACTTAGGCCAATAGAGTATAGAGAAGCTGGAAGTAATCCTTAGGGACTGTTGTGGCTATATTAATATATTTCATGTGTAAATGCTCTACTCGTTGGGTTGTTTGCCCACTATTATCATGGTGGAGCTCCGATTTAATTGTAGTTACTAATTCTCTCTCACACACATCCTTTGTACGCGCATCCATTAATATTTAAATACCCCAAAACATTTGCCACATTCACCATGTTCTTCGCTGTTTGGGCATATTGTAGAATCGTAGATCTTGGGCAAAATGGCAAAACTTTTCGGCAAAATTATAACTGAAGGCAGTAGATGTGGAAGAATATTTGAATTTAATTTCGAGACAGTGGCTGAGGCGAGAAATAGGATGACTGCAATGGCGACAGCAGCTGTTGAGCTACTTTAACAGTCTGCTAGCTCATTAAGTTTTCACACACACACACACAGTTGCAGAGAGCGCCATATAATGCGGCACACAAATAAATTTGTCACAGAAAATTTTGCAACTTTGTGTAATCCGCGGGGTGTGCGACGCTGGGCGGCTGCTGTTCGTGGCCACCAAAAGGAAACCACAGCGCAGAGAATCTAGAAATCAACGAGTTTATCTCATTAAAAAGTTATTTTCCGCAGCAGCTGCAAACACGCACACACATGTCGAGACGGAGAGAGGCCGCCATGTGTACTTAAAAGTACTGGCAGCTACGAAATATGTAAATCCACTTCATTTAATTTCGCATTTAGCCAAAATGCTAACAGCAAATGACAAATATTCTTGTTAAGCGGCATAAATGGGGCAGCGGGAGTAAGGGAGCGACGGAGCCACGGAGCAACGGAGCTTGGCATCCATCCAAATAGGCCCACGGCAAAGACGGGGAGTCCCGGCTACGGTCGTTGTCTTTCGCTGCTGCTCGACATACTTTGCCTCAAGTATTTTCTAACTGCGCCTTCGCCGTCAAAAAGACAAAGTACATTTCCGTTGGCAGTTTCCGGTTTCCGGAATTGTTCTGATCCACCGCCAGGCACAAAACTTGCCCCAGACTAGTGTTGGCTCTTCTATGTTTTGTTTTGTCGCTCCATCGAGGCATCGATTTGAAAATTAATATAGCTAAGTGCAACCGAAAGCGAGAATTGCAAATCAAACAAACAGGGTTTCCAGCTAGTACAGAGCACGCAAATGAAATGCACTACCAAAGGTGGGACAGAGCCGGGCAACGGCATAAGGCGCCCCAAAGTGATGCGGACAGCACGCTGTGTGTATGTGTGTGTGCTGGCCAGCTGCCCTGGCTTTGGCTTTGCCGCATTGTTGTTGACCATTTCTGAATGCTTTAGCATTTTGGTCAATATTTGTGCTGCGCTTTTGCGTGTCCTGCATGCCCGGAGTGAGCCTGCATATGCAGATGTCGTAGACGCATTGCTTTTAGCCAACTCCCACTTGTGCTTTTCCTCTTCTAGTTTTTTTCTCGGTTAACAGCATAAAAACGTGCTTACACCTCGCTTAGACACACACACACACTCACATGCTCGGCTAAGGACTCGTCCACTTGTGGGCCAGACTCATGCATTGTATTTACCTGCTTTCACAGTTACCGCCTCCTACCCAGGCTAGCCTCTGGCTTGCCAGTAGATTAGCATGTTGACCGCTTGAAGTGGCCTCCCTCTCCGCCTCCCTCCCTCGTCTGCCTTGCTAAATTCCATTGCAAAATTTATTTTTCACAAATTTGTCGGTTCTTTTACTGTGTGCTTCCATTTGATGTAATGGACAAAACTTGTCTAAAAATTTATTGAAAGAAATTTTCTTTCTAACTTTGTATGATATCCATGGAATTAAGAGTGCGAGTATTTGTTGTTGGTGTTTGTGGTTGTTCTGCCTAAATGCATTTACAGCTAGAAAAACAGAAATGGATTTTCCCTAAAAACTAAGAGATATGCATATAAAGCAACCTAATTGTGGATAAGGTAGCAGTTGAATTGGTTTCCTGTAGTGTTTGGAATTTAAACTATTCATAATTTGACTTTAAAAACGTCACATGTCATTCTGAAGCGACTAATATTTTGTCAAAACTTTGACATTTACGAAATGGGTCGCTATTTGCTGGAGGAAAGTTGGGAAATATTAAAAACATATTTCCCAAATGGTGAGTCCTCGACTCAAAATGTGCGAAATTCGACAAAAACATTTAAGAAAAAAAACTCAATTAATGGATCAATTCGTGAAGCCAGTTCGTGAAACTGGAATGTTGGTGGATAAAGCAACCCGTGTACGTGTACGTACTCGTCCGGTGCGCCCAAGTCAGCCGTGGTGGTCATTTGACCAAAATTGTTTTCATAAATAAATTACATGAACCAACCTTTCCAATAAATGTTTAACCTTTGGAAAATATCTAGCCGTTTTTTTTAAAGCTAAATTAAATTTCAATTTTTAAATTGACCACCCTGTAATTGGTGTTCATGAAGCTTTGATCTATAGCTAGTGGTCGACCGTTAATAACAATATTGTTGATGTGCATGGTCATAATGGTGTTTTGAACCATACTACTGTTTCCTTTGTCATCGGCTGAGAAAATAATCGTTCGTAAATCAAGCCGAACACGATTATCTAGTCTGCAAATTTTTCCACTGGAAAATTAGGAGTAGATGTTAAAGAAGGTTGCGACTTAAGCATGTTATAAAGTTGTGATGCAGCGGCCAGTAAAGCGAAGATTGTTTTTCCATAAAGATGTTGCTATCGAGAACATAAAATTTCTTCAAAAACTGTACCAAGACAGAAACATCGGCAAGCAAGTTATGAGCAAATCAAAGTGGGCCGCCGGTTTGGCAAATTTAGCTTTGCAAAAATCAAAATTTGATGGTCGATTTTTTGACCGCTTTGATTTAATTTAATAAAAAAAACCCAGATAGCCCGAAAATGTTTGGTTTATTGAATTTGGTCAATTATTTTGGATTTTACAGTGAGACAAAAGTGGTTGAAAGGAGAAAAAAAGAAAAGGAGAGTGTATGCAATTTTCAAACTAATAAATTTTTGTATTTTTATACCCTGAGAGGTATATTAAAATATCAGATGTTTGTAACGCACAGAAGGAAGCATCTCCGACCACATAAAGTATATATATTCTTGATCAGCATGACGAGCTGAGTTGATAAGCCATGTCTTCTGTCCGTCCGTCTGTCCGTCTGTCTCGTCTGTTTCTATGCTAGAATCTCCTCCGTCAGTTTTAAAGCTATCTCAACCAAACTTTGCAAAAAGTCTTTTGGTATAAATACGCTGCACATTTGTCGGAACCGGCCGGATCGGATGACTATAGCATATAGCTGCCATAGGAACGATCGGTTGAAAAAGTAGTTTTAGTGAGAAAAAAACTTTTTTGTTTTCAATGCTATCGCTCCCAACCCCGTATTTATAAGTTTTCTATGCTTTCACATAATTTCAGCAAGTTTTATGCAAATCGGGCAACTATATAGTATAGCGCCAACAAAGATAGGTCTAAAAAGTTTAGTGAGAAAAACTTTTTTGTTTTCAATGCTATCGCTCCCAACCCGTTTATAAGTTTTCTATCTTCACAAATTTCAGAAGTTTATACAAATCGGACAACTATATAGTATAGCTGCCATACAAAAGATAGGTCTGAAAAAAGTAAAAAAAAATTTTTGTTTTCAATATTTGTAGCTTCCACGTTTACAGATCATATTATATACTAAAAATTTTGTAATTTGTTTATATCGGATGGAACGATCGGTAAAACGTGTTCTAGTGAGAAAAATTTTTGATGAAATTAGGGGAAGTTGGCTTCCCCTATTTTTTGTTTCAAATGTCACGTTTGGGAAGGTATAAAAACCAAACGATAATTTCTATTGCAATTTGGTTTCGCTTTTTAAAGATGCATCAATTCTGAACGAAAATGAATAAGAAAATTTTGTATATTTTTTTTATTTATTTGAGTTATTGTCGTTTTACTGAAGTACATACTACTTTTGTACCTTATTTTCCCACTTTGCTGGACTGTGAAAAGTGCACTCACCTTAGTCCACGCTTCTAGAGTAAATATTTTTTTAAACATAAATACATATTTCTAAACAAAAATATATTTATGTGGTCTTGCGCCGAGCTGCGTCTTGCGAGTATGAGCGACTTGAACATATTAATATGCATGAATAATCTATGTATTAAGGAGAATTCAAAGCAAGCTGTAAACGCAATATCACAACATTGTGCTAAAGTAAATACATATCCTAAATGGGAGAGCGCCCTGCATCCTTTGAACACGTGCAGTGTCATAAAACCAAAGCCACTGGTATTAAAGATAAACAGAAAAAAAAGTCGAGATATTTTCAATCTTTTAAATCTTGGAGTAAGCCCGCCATGAGCTTGAAAATTCAATCTCAACTTCCAGGATATTCTACACAATTCAATCCTATAAGGATTGACCCATGCCTTTCGAACTTGAATCATTCCAAATGTGCTTACTTCAATCCCTTTTGAGATCACATGTCCATAAATTGGACAGCGAGAGCGAAGAAATATAAGTAGCCTTTTAGACATGCGTCTACAACCGATGGGGTTGGTGGTGTGCAATGAAATGCCATTCCATTCATCTTCATTGCGCGCATGGTCGGGTTTCGAATCGAAGTTGGGTACAACAATTTTTATATTTATTTATTTTTTTTTCAGAAGTTGATTAGGATGTCCTATGCCATGTGGCCTGGCAGAGAAAAGGAAGAACAGCTGTCATTCCTCAAATTAAAAAGTCAAACATGCCAAAAATTATACAGCCTTGGGATTAAATATTTTTTGTTTTATATGGGTTTTTGCGACCTGTTTTTTGTCAAACATTTTTTATATCTGGCTGGCTTGAGGTCGGTGGAGAGTTACAAATCGATGTAATCAACACAAATCAATAGAGATTAATAACAACAACAATAACCACATCCTGGAGCAAATCAAGCGTGTCAGCCGCCATTGCGGATCCGCCTCCGAAATTATTTTTGGAAAGCATAAGTAGATCCTTAGGCAAATCTCTCCAATAGTACCGAAACCAGAGCGGGCAAACTAACGAAACGAAACGTTTCTGAATCGTTTCGTTTCTTTCTTTGCACAGAGCGAAATACTAACAAAACCCGAGAAAATGTAACTGTAAAAAAATGTGTTCTGTTCGGTTTGCGTTCGTGAAACAAACTACACGAAAAGCGAAATGCGCTCATATTGATTTGCGGACAAAGGGAATCGGAACGATATGCAACGAGCGCGAATAGTTCGGAAACGTTTGCTGCTCAATTTGTATACACTTTGTTGTTTTTTTCTGTTGCTTACTTCTTTGTTTCTCTCTCAGCTTTTGTTGTTTTCGTTTGCTTTATTTCATTTCTTTAATTCAGCAGCTGAAGTAGAACTAAAAGCCGATCATTCCGCAAACGATTTCTTAGTATACGTTTCGTTCCGAAACGTTCCAAGGCAGTGCAGCTGTCTGGAGAACAATATTCCAATCGTTTCGTTTGCGCTCTTCGGCAATATAAAGTTAGTGGTTTCGTTTTCCCTGACTACAGTAACAGCAACAAAACATATGAGTAGTTTCTTAGCTTTCGCGAACGGTTCGTTAAACGTTTCGTTTGTTTGCCCGCTCTGACCGAAACCCACCTGGGCCGTCAAAATTAAATTTATATTTTGCTTACATTAAAGTCAGCATCGTCGTAGGCTTCCCTTTTCCTCGTCAGATAACAATCGTCTACGCGTCATAAATTAATTGAAACCAAATCTTTCTCTCCAGCCGCAATAATTGATATGTGTCGTATAGCTTTGATACACTTGCAGACATGACAAAAATCGAACTTTTGTGCTTTTTTTTACCGGTACTTGAAAAGGCGAGATGCAATCACAGATAAGAACACAAGAAATTAAGCAGAATTTATTAAGCTGCATTTCTGCATACTTAATTTCGTTGTATTATGGGGTCGAAACTAAAATTTCCGGGGTGTCGTATAATATTGGGCAGGGGTGTATATATTAAACATTCAATCACAATTTTCTGTCCTTATCTAGTATGTTAATCACTATATCTATAAAAGAGAGTGTCCTGACTGATTCACTGACTGAATCACTGATTGGCGGTAAGACGGGGTTTTGGAAAATTCCACCAGGAAAAGTCGTAAAAACGTCGGAAAAGTTTGTATGGGCGAATTAATTCGTCACGTGTTTTCCCGATTTCGGAAAATCCGCCCTCGAGGAAAATTCTGCATGCAAAAAACTATTTTTCATCCGATTGGCTTGAAACTCGGTTTGCAACGACAGAATAGGAAATTATTTCAAGTGTGATGTACAATGACGGAAAATTCAACATGCAAAATAAGTGATTTTCATCTGTTGTAGAGGAAGGAGAACTCATTTGTGTTTCATTTTCAATGTTGGAAAATTGCCCAACAGGGGTGGGATGGTGAAAGTAAGTTGTTTTGAGCGGTTGGGGGAGCGATGTGGCGGCAAGTGGGAGAGATGTGGGTGGAAGTTGGGAAGTTGGTGGGATGTGCGCGGGAAGTGGGTGGTAAGTAGGTGTAAAAGAAATCGGGAAATTTGCAAACTTTTATTATGAGCTTAGATTATTGTAACGATTTAATAAACGGGTAAATAAAGGGTGATTTTTTAAAGAAAAACATTAAATTCAAAAAAATAACATCGATCTATATAATTTAATATTTAAAGATGATTTCATGCCTCAAATGGTTCAAAGGCTGGATCCAAGTTTTGAACACGCGTGCTGTGTGGCATGTGGCACCGTCTTGTTGAAACCACATGTCTGAACAAGCAAAAAATTGCTAAAATTTAAAAAATTTTATAATTATTTTTGATTGTCATGAATAGACGGATGGAAAAGATCAAAAACTTTAAAAAGAGGCGAAAATCTTTGAAATTTTCGTATGAACTTAGATTATTATGAGCACAGGTGAAAAGAAGAAGCTTGAAAGGTCCACAAAATCACGAAATTTGCTCAGTTTAGATGCTATCATGATGACATCAGCTTCACTTCTTCGCTTTGTGCTTAAAATATCCCAGAAACGTGCACCGTGAAAGCTAGTATCTTTATAACAGATAACAATGACAAAGCCTATAACAACTTGCCAGCCGTCGTTGGCTCTAATCGCATATACTTCTAAGGTTTCTCATCATTCTTGCATTTTCACCGACCAAAAAAAATATTTCTAAAAAACTAAGCTTGTTATTTGCAATGTACAAGATCAACACAATACCCTTTTATAGATGTGACATCGCACTGGGAATCATAATTGAGTCTAGCCCTTATCTAGTATGTCATTGCCGATACACACAATTTATGAGTTGCAGAGAAATAAGTTTGACCACTGCTAGAACTATATTCAGTTCGTAGTTTCTTTTCATCAGTGCATTGAATTGTAATTGAAATGTCAGCAGTTTAATCCGACAAAAACTTCGGCACACTTATACCCCCGTCGCTCACCAGAAGGTTAACGGAGCGTGACAATAAATTTAAACTCAGAAAAACAAACCAAGTTTGGCAAACCGAATCCTCGCCCATTCCCCAGATACTTGCATCGATGTGCTGCATTATTAACCAAAAGCTTTCATTAAACTGACAACGATGGAAAAACAAAGCGCGAAACTTCTTTTGGCATTGCGTAATTGACTTGCTGCTGTGCAACATTTGCTGTCCATGGGGGAATACGCGTCGCACTTGCCGGGGACTGTTTCCATGTCATAGTTTTCTTGCTGCTGCTGCTGGCTTTAACTTGTGGCTTGACTGCTCCGGCGCTTGCTTTTCTTCTCGCCTTTTTTCGGCGCTTACTTACGATAACTTTATGACGCTTATCGCTACAAATGTGCTTGTATCTGGGCGCTGTGTGTATCTGTATCTTTATTTCGCCTGCAAGTACATTCCGCGAACGCCACATAAAAGTAAAGTGTAGCCAAGTTGATGCTGGCTGTGGCTGCACTGGTGCGGGGAGTGCTATGCTCCTAAGTAACTTATGCCATAATTTCACCCTCCTTCGGCCACCAAAGCCGGCATAATCGCAAAAAGGAGTCTGGCAAATATTATTTTTTATATTTATTCGACTTTTTTCGCCTTTCTCGCTTAATGTTTATTATGAATGTTACTCATGAGCGTATTTAGTTAATTTTATTTCACACAAGAGAAGTCGCCCGGCGACCGTCTAACACTGCCTAGTTGGCTCTGGTTTGCCCGGAGTTTTTGCCGGCGCCGAGAGCCGAGAGTTGGCTGGAAATTAAGTTAGGGCCATCAACACTTCGCCAGTGTCTCAGTGGGTGTGGGAGGCGGCGGCGGCGTTGCGATGGCAAATTAGAAGCCCAACAGAAATGGCAAAGAAAAAGGCGGCCGCTTATCTGCGTTAAGTAGATGAGAAAAGTTTGTTGCTTTGCGAGTTGATAAGTCGAATTACAGGCGCACACACATATATCCGTCATGGGAGCTCCAGGCCTTAGGTGGTACTCGGGGGACATATGCATCAATTTGCTTATATCCGCTGCGTTCGAATTTCTCTTCCGTTTCTTATCCATTCACTTCCCGTTTTATGGCTCAGTGGCGACACTGGCTTCGGCTGCATTAAACTGGCGACACTGTTGCCCAAATCCACGCTGCTTAAATGCAAACTGCTCAACTTTGTTGCACTTGATAGAGGCGAACACTAAGGGCTCCCAAGAAGCGTGACCTTCAAACAAGGTGCGGCGTCAGCGTGTGGGTGTGGTAAAAGCAAACACGTTGCCCGGCAACTTAATTAGATTTCAGTTTATGCCAGCGTTGCACTTTATGGGAAAGGTTTTAAAGTGACCATTAGGTTGGATGACATTTCAAGCCCTTGAGATTATGCAGTGGGTGGTATGCAGGAGACCGAGCAAGCACAAATGGTAGATGTGTATACTGATAGATAAGTGTATAAGTAATCTGCTTACTGCGAAGGGCTTTTGAAAAACAATAAAATTGTTGCTATCAGCAACAGCACGACAAACCCATAACTTTTAAATTTGTCGCCAAACGAACTGTGTGAAATGCTAACCATAGGCGTTGTGGCGCCAAGTACTCCCCTGCGCCCTTAAAGCCTTCTGGCAGTGCTGACGGATTTTTGCAAGAAGTGAGTTCTAACATCAAGCTTTGATGCTGTAAGTGTACAAAGATTTTACTAGACTCATTGTTCCTTACACATTTGTAGTGTATTGGGGGCAGTGTTAAAAAAACTGCAAAAAGATTCATTTCGTCTGCTTTTGATGCTGCTTCGACTTACGCCACTGAACAAAAGCAGAAGCAAATTCTGCTGCTGTTTGCCTTTTCTCAATACTCGTTTTGTACTGCTGTCTTCCTTTTTTTCAAAAACAGAAGCAAAGAGTTCATATTGATCAGTCGGAAAAAGTCGACGCTGTAATAAGTAAAATTTTGTGGCTTTTGCTACTTCGACTAAAGCAGCTTAAACACTGGTTGAGGGAGATGACTGGTGCCACTATCCTGAAAATTCACTGACCATATTCGTGGAGGAGAGATTTTTTTTTTTTGGTAACTGGCGTCACTCTGAAGCATGAGAAATTTCGTCGCTTCGATCAGCCGATTTGCACTAGCAAGCGTCGCAACAAGTGCAATTGTCCCGCTTTCTGTTACAACAACAAAGTCCATGCGAAACTGCGCGCGACTCCTGCTGTTCGCAGAAGTAGACAGAGCAACAGGTGCAGTGTGCGCGATCGAGACTCGCTTGGCGCAGAACCAGACGTCTGCAATAACAAAATACATGTGAGTCTCGCTTGTCGACACCAGCCTAACTGATATTTATAATCATTATTTGTTGTTGGGGAAATGGCACACCAAGACAGATCCTGAAAAAAAACGTTGGACACAGAGGAAAAAACCGAGAACATTGGACTCCAAAAGCACACTGACAAAAGTATGCATGAACGGTTTTTCTCACATGTAGTGCAATGTTCTCATTTCAAGAATAATTTTTGAGACCCAAAAACTCAAATAGAGTTGATATTGTTCCATTACTGAGAACATGATTTGAGTTAATCTTGGTCCGATTTCAAGAACATTTCAAACTCAACTGGACAAATAATTAAATTGCACTTGGACAAGGTGTTGTCGGATTCCTCACAATAGGGAATAGGGAATGGGGAAGTTGATTGGAAGTAGTGAAGAGAGGCAAGACTCCTTGGATATGTGCGCCTGCTGCTTCTACCTCTACCCTTCCCAGCCAATTGTTACGTCTTTCGATGCTTGCTAATGCCCAAAAAGAGCCAAACTCGCTTTTCTCTTTGTAAATTTCCTTGAAAACTTTAAAATCCGATTGAGAACCACTTTACTCATTTCAAGAACATTTGGAACATTCGTTCTCAAAAATTTACAAAAAAATCTGACCCACTTTCCATACCTTCGTATAGAATGTTGGTTTATACAAGCCCTACTCCCATCCCCTGGCGGGCAAAAAAAAGTGCATTTGTGTCTGTGTCAACAGGAAATGCATTCGACTTCCGCTTTCAAATGGCAATTTTGTCAGCATTTCCAACATCCTTCACTACTAAGTTTATTTTCATTGTATTGATGTCTTGCAAACAGCCACAGGAATTCAATTTGTTGGCACCTCATCCTGCTATTAGTTTAAAGCTGAGAGACATGTGATGGATGCATGAAGAATTTTGTCATATTAACTTACTATTAAATGGCTTCCCAAATGAAATTCCCGAAATGTTAAGTTGAGATTCCCATGAAAATCTCTTTATTGTGGACTAGCAAAAAAGCAAAATTCCCGAGGGTAACCTAGCGGCCCGACCATCCAAACAACAAATGATGTCTTTCGGCTTGTAGGTGGGGCATGGGCGTGTTACCAAAAAAGGTTCTTCAAATTGTGTATGCAAGTGACATGTGATTCTGGGAAAATTTGCAACTTTAGTTTTCAACATCCGGTCCATTTGGTCAATGGACTTACACTGACCAGCAACCTGGTGGCAATCAGGAGCATACCAAGCCACTGGCCGTTGGTCTTGCATTTTAAAGCACTTTCGACAAAAGTTGATTTCTCCTTTGACCCATTATGAAATTGCTCGGGCAATTTTTGCATAAACAAAACACAAAACAAACATGAAAAAGTTGACCTTTTAGCACAGACACAGGATACATTCCTGTTGTCAGTCTCAGGACGGACTAGTTTCGCACTGGCTTACTTTTTTTCCTCTCCCCCACTCGACTCTCTGTTTGCATAGGATCAGAAATGGCCGCACCGACCAGCACGCGCATCCCAAGGCGCTTTTATTGAGCCCTTTAAGTTTTTAGTAAATAATACAAAAGCAACTCAAAGGCGGCGGCAAATTGCCAACGTTCCATTGTAACTGCTGTAAATGTTGTCCGATGCGTAACATTTAGATGATCAATGGGCATGCGACAGACCCTAAACCGAGGGAGGGTCGAACTTCTAAAGAATTTCGTACAAGTTTGCTTTAATTTTCAAGTGAATTGATTTCCATTAAAACCCAAACGGGAGGACAAGTTGTCACTCGAGTTATAAAAAGTGCCCAACAGTTTGCCATGCAAATGATGCATGAAGTTTCGGTCTTGACTCGGGCACACAGCTTCTATAAGTGAGGATGTCGAATCAAAAGTTAACAAGAAATGTGAGTGTGCGAATGACATGATTGACTTTTGATTGCTATGGCACAAGACGGGGGTGGGGAGGCAAAACTTGAAGGAACATAATGAAGCAAAGCCGAAACAAATGAGTTTATCAAAGAAAACACATAAAGTCATAGTCGGGGGTGCCACAGAAACCATTTCCAACTAAATTTCAACCGAATTCCGAACAGTGTTTTGTTTGGAAATCTGGAAAAATGTAGCATCTAAACAATTTTGCTAAGACGAACCAATTTTGGAAGTGTAAACAACATTATTTCTCTGGAATGGCTGACTCAAATGAATATAATATTTCAATAATTGTTCTCATAAACAACCGAAGGCTGACATATCAACCAAAATCAATTTTGCCTATAGGAGCTGAAGCCCTCTCCCAGAAACCACATATCTTAATTCACCAAATATATGGGGCTGGCATGAATTGGATGGTAATTGGCTTATTATAAGAGAATCCCCAAAATTTTAGTTTTTTTTAGGTTTTTTGCGGAAGTTCTACGCTAAAAGAGTAGGCTACCATAATGGTTTGGGAATTCCTAAACGACTTGACAGCAAAAACCGGCACACATGAGAACAGCGTTGGCTGCCAGTACCTCTGGCATGGAGTGGGAGATGTTGGCTCCAATACAAGTAAGCGAAGATCGCTGAAGATTTGCTTGAGATAACAATGAAACAGCTGTACGATCAACTTACTTTCCTTGTGGTGTGTTGTGTTCCTGCTTTTTGGACTTATGTGCAAGCATAATGAGACCTCGAGCCAGCTTAATATTGATGGTTTGATTATCATAAAGGTCGTTAAAGCACACACAAAAAATACTTTTTCAAAACAATTAGGGCCGATTTCTGTTCTTCCAGATAGTTTTAGATTTTAGTCTGTTATTTGTTAGTTTATGTAGAAGATGTGAAATCGGCCCTTAGTCTAACAAAAAAGACCCATCCATCAAAAATTCTCAATAACTATATATAGAAGCCGCATCTTTTCCAAACATTTTGCGTGCTCGAACTTATCGTTAACTTGAAAATTGAGGAAGTTATAGCCGTTTTTGCCATGTAATCTTAAAAATATCAGTACGGAAAATTTGCCACAAATGTATAATAAATTTTATTTTGGTTCTTAATTTGCCCAAACATCAGATAGGTTGCTATTTTTGCTTCGTTTCACCGTTTGTTTCCACTTAATTTGGCTTTCTTATACCGTGTGTCGAGATCGAGTTTTTTTTTTTTCATTTTGAAGTTACGAGCTTTGTATATAATATCCTAGGTCGTATGAGTCAGTGTGAGCAGGCGTATGTGTGAGCGTTTGTGTATGTGTGCATATGTTTTTATATGTGTCTCAATTGTACAGCGTATTTCGGAGTAGGGCCACTCGACTGCAACGCTCTATCTTACTCTAAAACGACATAATTTCGACAAAAAAACGACACAATTTCGATCAAAATTATTTCGTTTCAAAACGACTTAATACGGACAGTAAAAAAAGTACACAATTTCGATCGCTTAAATGTTATGAAACGACATTAACTTGTAAAAACTCACGCTCCACAAAGTCTGTGGCTCTAGGAGAACCGGTTGATGGCATAGGGCTCACGAGCTGTACCTCTCAGCTCTGAGCTAAGAGCTGTGTGTCATGAACTGAGAGCAAGAGCTGGCAGCCGAGCGCTGTGAGCAAAGAGCGATTCCGAACCCTGACCCAACGAGATATTTAATCATTGGGCTTGTTCAGCAGAATAATTGATCCCTGAGCAGGTATCAGAAAAAATTTTTGCATCTACTAGTTACTATTTCTTTGATACATGCTCCTGTATCATGATACCTTAAATTGGCTATTATGATGCCGCATTACTCAAGTTTAGTAGGAAGATTTTTGCTAATTTATACTTGATCATGGAGCAAGTTGTTCTGCTGAACACGGTCATTTAGTTCAGCTTCTAGTTGCTTTGCTAACGTGATCTGTTTTAACTAAACTGTTTTAAACGAATAGTGCGAATTATTCGAAGTATCAAAACCAATTGAATCGACGAATTGATGACTCAGCTCTGAGTTAAGCACGAACTGATTTTAGTCTCACAGTCGATAATGCTTTGTCCGTCCGCTTGCTCTATTAATAGGTACTGAAAATTTGGAACAAAGAAACTACCCAGCGACGCAGAGCTCAACGTGTTCTGTCGAAAGTACATATGCATTACGCCTGACGAAAATGTAATGCATTACAATCGCTGCTTTTCCTAAGAGAGATAGTAATCGAAAACAAGCAAAAACAACGACTCGTGCTACACACGCCAGTTTCGTTCGCCTTAGTACCTTCCTCCCTCCCCTTGTCCATAAGCTTTTTTAGACATTCTTTCTATTTGCTTCAATTGTATTTGTATGTAGAACAAAAGTGTAAGTGTGGCAGTGACTTGACACATACGTGGGGGAGCAGTCACTTGAATTTGGATTAGTTGTTAGTTTATTTAAGTGTTCACTTATGATTGTCGGGGAACAAGACTCGCAAAGTTAAAAATTCTATTGGCAAAAGTAATGGAGGCTCAAAACACAGTTATGCCCAGCCAACAAAAAAATTTATAAAGGGTAAATTGAAATATTGGCCATTCTCAAAACACTGACGAAAGGAACATTCCCCCTGACGACGACGTATTTTCCGATTGTAGTCTGGACTATTTTAAGCTTTGGAAAAGCAAGTAATAACAAATAAAATCATTCAAAATAAACTTAAATAAAATCCACTGCATTACTACTATTATTTCCCCCTCATATAGGCTCTAATGCACCATATCATTCTCTATAAGTAGTACATTGCATCGTAGAAGAAGTGCATTACACACCCATATATTTCAATATTTGGTTTACTTATACTTTTATACTAATTTTTCCATCTTTAGTATATTGAATCGTACTACAAGCAGGGCTGCAAACCTTATACACTCCTGCCCAAAATTATACGACACCCCGAAAATTTTAGTTTCGACCATCGTCGGAGAATGTTTAAGCATAATACAACGAAATTAAGTATGCAGAATTAAAGCTTAATGAATTCTGCTTAAAATCTGATATTTATACCCTTGCAAAGGGTATTATAATTTTGCCCAGAAGTTTGCAACGCATTGAAATATTCATTTCCGACCCTATAAACTATATATATTCTTGATCAGGGTGACGAGCTGAGTCGATTTAGCGCTGTCCGTCCGTCTGTCCGTCTGTCTGTCTGTTTCTACGCAAACTAGTCTCTCAGTTTTAAAGCTATCGAGCTGAAACTTTGCACAGAGTCTTCTTTTTACTGCACACTGCTAATATGTCGGAACCGACCGGATCGGATGACTATATCTTATAGCTGCCATAGGAACTATCGGTCGAAAAGTGGGTCTTTGTGAGAAAAACTTTGTTGTTTTTAATGTTAACGTGTCTCACTTCAGCGATTATTAATATTATACGCTTTTACACAGATTTGGAAGTTTTGGTCAAAATCGGATGACTATATCTTATAGCTGCCATAGGAACTATCGGTCGAAAAGTGGGTTTTAGTTAGAAAAATAGTTTGTACACATTTTGAAATTTCAATTGCTATTCAAAGCAGGCAATGAAACATTTTTCAAAATGTGTATGGAAACGAATTCTTACTGGGATTTTTATTTGTGATTTTCAAACAAAAAATGTCTGACTAACTGGTTTGATTTGATTAGAAACGAAAAAAATCGAGAATAATTACTTATACTTGAATTATAAAAATAAAACTCAGAAATAAACATCATCAATAATTTTTACATTTAAAAATCAACTAATCGGAGGTGTCACAGAAATCCTTTCAACCAAATTCCAACCCAAAACCAATTCTCGGTGTCACAGAAATCTCTTTTCGGTTGGTTTCAAATCTCTCGTGTTTTTGTCGGGAGATTTCGCTTAATTCACCACCCAAACAATTTTTGACAAGCAAAACTAATTTTGGAACTGTAAACAAAATTATTTTTCTTGGATAGGTTGCATAAAATGAATTAATTATTTAATTAGTTTAAACATTGAAATTTGCGTTTTAATAATTATTGGGAAAAACAACCAAAGTCTTTCATGTTAATCTAAACCAACCACATCAGTGGCGCCGTTTGGCGATTGTGGCTCCATCTGGAAGGCAGCCAGCGCATTAAGGGCTGAGAGTTATACTTTATGTTTGACGCCAAAAAATATTTAAATTTTTAATTTTATTTATGAAGAATGTGAATTAAATTTGAACTATAATTTAAAAATGCATCATAAAACATCACAATCAAAAAATTCAGTTTAACATCAATTTAACACATAACACTGTTTTTAGCGATGGAACTTTAATTGGAACAGTTTCTGTTCTAACTAGATTTTCAAATAAGAAAAGGAGAAAGTCAGTCACCCCCGACTATAATAGTACTTTAGTTTAAAACAACTGAAAGTCGTCACCCTCTTTCTCTCTCTCTCTCTCTCTCTCTCTCTCTCTCTCTCTCTCTCTCTCTCTCTCTCTCTCTAAGATTGTGCGGCGTTGGTTGTGAAAGGGTGGGTGGTGGGTGGCGGGGGTGGCCGGGAGTGATTCAGATTCACTTATTTGCTCATAACTTGAGAACCGCTCGTCCGATCTTTATCATTTTTTTGGCAAATCGATACATATTCCTAATGACTTACTATCTCTAGAAGGTAATTTTCAAAATTGTGGGGGCGGGAGGGGGCGTGGCAAAAATTGAAAATAAACTTGATCTGCCTGCAAGTATAAGAAGCATTTGTCCCATACAAGTCAAACCTCTATCTCTTACCATCTCTGAGATCTGTTTGTTCATACGGACGGACAGACAGACGGACAGACAGGACAGACGGACATGGCTATATCGACTCGGCTGTTGATGCTGATCAAGAATATATATACTTTATAGGGTCGGAAATGATTCCTTCTCCCTGTTACATACTTTTGCACAAACTTAATATACTCTATGTACCTTCGGTACAGAGTATAAAAATCATTTAAAATGATTATGGACGATGAAAAAATTATTTAATAATTAATAGCGAACAATTTATTTTAATAAAAAATCAAAAATATGAAATCATGTTAGCTGAAAAGGTAAACCAAAATTATTATTGTTGCACTTAGGAGAACAGCTTTTAAGTGAATGCTTCATATTAATTTATCTAATCAAAAAATTTCAAAATAACAGTTATTTTCGGTCCCTGCTTTAAACAAAATAAAGAAAAAAATTTATACCGAGGCCCAGTTTCTCTTCAAGTTTTATTTTCACAAATTTAAGTCGTGCTGTTTTGTGGTGCGGCTTTAAGAACGGGGCCTTTTATAAGACTCCTCTGACAATGCACTCCGATGATTGCAGCGTTCGCCAATCAATCATCCGTGACACAGGCTTACTGCAACATGCGGCAAGTGTCTAGCACGAAGCAATCAAATTGCTTGTTTTAAGTACTATGCGACGTTTTCGCGGTCAAACAACTTGGGTTTTCTTCCAGAGCACAATGGTCCCAAAGTCGATTTTTTTGGCATAAAGTCTGATTATAAAGATTTCTGCCGAATTTAAAATAAACGGCCGTCTCTGGCCCCCGTGGTTAGGTGCTGGCTGCGGGCGGGGTCGTGGGTCAACCGCCTCCTGACATCTAATAATAAAGTTTTCTTTCTTTAGAAACAAGCTTTTACCCCATAATCCCTCACCAGGTAGTGGCGCCGCTGGGAAGTACTACAAGAAAAGCGATTTTTCTCAAACATTCGTATCGGATCCGGCGTTAAACTGTAGTCCCTTTCTCTTGTGCGATGCCCAGGTGTGGCTGGCCCCGTCCTGTATAGCCAACTATAAACGATCTGGCCGATTTTCACTAACTTTGTTGTTTTTTAAGCTATTGAACTGGAATTCAGTTTATACACCCGTATTTTAGGCTCCCAAGGTATCCTACCCAATTTGGTTCAATTTGGACTATTATTTCATATAGCTGCCATATAAATGATCTGGCCGATTTTCACTAACTTTGTTGTTTTTCAAACTATTGAACTGAAATTCAGTTTATACACGTATTTTAGGCTCTCGAGGTGTCCTAACCAATTTTGTTCAACTTAGACTATTTTTTTATAAATGGCTGCCATATAACCGATCGGGCCGACTAGCATGAATCTAGCTGATTTTGATGATGTAATAAATGCAATATTTACAGAAGCTAATCTTTAAACACAACTTTAATTATGTATATATTTTTAATCATTAAATTCAGAATCTAAATTTAAACAGTATTTATTCTCAATATCGGATCTATCCGAATCGGTATCAACAGTATTATCTTCATCATAAAGAGGGTCCATACTACAGCTTAATGTAAAAGAGGGAAGTCGGAAGAGGTATCTTTTTATTTTGTGCCTTTCTTTTATTGAAACATAAACTAGAGATCAGTGGATCGCGAGAGTCCATAACTCATTGAAAAAGTCGTGCATATTATTCTGACAACTGCTTTTTCGTGCATGCGTTCTTTAATCAATACTTAATGCTCAAACTCGAAGTGGTCTGAAAAAATCGTGATTTCGCGGGTTTGTGAAAATTTGTTGATAAAACCAATTAGACTATCGTAAAGAGGACACTTTAATGAACAATATTGCATTAACAGTTACGACAATCCACGACAATCCACCAAACTTTTACTCCACGAAACAGAATTATTTAGAGGTTAAGCTCGCCTAAAACAACACACAACAAATACACATAAAAGAGAGGACAAAGCACATATATAGAACAAACTGAATCGAAATTGCATTAAACATACCCTGTACATTATTTTCCATAGTTTACTTCAATGGTTTTAATCAATTTTCGTTTATTTTGAAGGCAATAAACTTAGACAAAATTTTCCACAACAAAAGCCACGTGCGGAGTTAAATGAATGGCTGACTTTCAGGGCTTCAAAGGCAATAACAACATTTTTGATTCTATGACCGTGAGATATACTCGTTTAAAAAATAAATCAATGTTTCCACAAACCGCAACTTTTTTTTGCACTTTATGACAAAAAAATCGACTTTGGGGAGGGAACACTATATTCAGCTCAAAAATTTCGCTGATAAAACAACGTGTTAACAAATTTATTTTTCGCTTTAAAAAAAAGCCAACATCGTTGTAGGCTCTTATACTTCCCTTTTCCTCGTCGGATAACAAACGCCCACGCGGCATTTTATTACAAATTCATTAAATTGTTAGCATATATAAAATAATTGTATTGAAACCAAATCTTTCTCTCCAGCCGCAATAATTGATATGTGTCGTAAAGCTTTGATACACTTGCAGACATGACAAAAATCAACCTTTTTTGCTTTTTTAACCGCTACTTGATAACTTCCTTTTTGTGGCCAATATTCACAAAAATATCGTCGAAATAACGTTGACGATATTTTTGACGATTTTTTTGTTTTGGCCCACAAAAGGAAGTAATACTTTTGATATCAAAGATAATGCCCTCGAAAAAACTTCCCTTCTTATGGCCGAAACTAACAAAAATACCCAACCAAAAAAAAACGAAATATAGGAATATAGGTTTGGGTTCAGAGAGCGTATGTGAGAGCAAACAGCTGACTAATTTTTAACAGAACCTGAGTCTACTCCGCAACCGTTCAGTCTTAATATTCTAAATTTATGTTTGTTCAACACAAAGGAGTATGGTCGATTGTACAGCTTTCAAGACCATCGCAGTTTTATCATCAGAAGGTTTTCTTATCTTCTGCAAGTTGTGAGAGATCATCTCACTGTTTAAATTAAATTAATCATTAGTGTGTCTTCCAGAAATCTTTCATTATTACTGACTCTATAGCTGGATAAATCAGCTATATGAGTAGAAAAAGTACGCTAGACTGATCCTTGTGTTGCAGGAACAGCTGATACAACAATTTCTTTACAATGATAGTTTTTCCCAAACTTTGGCCATATAAATTGCTTTTCATTAGAAGATAAACATGGTGAAGAATCATTAATTCTTTTATTTACCATTCTTAAAGATTTTACCAATTAGTTCCTTTTTAATATTCTAAAATAAAGCAAAATATTTCATTGAAAATTGTTATTATTCCAAGGCTTAAAAATTGTAGGAATTGGCAAACTTGACATTTATAGCAGCTGGAAAAAATGTAACAGAACATCATTTTTAAACCGAACTCTTTTCAACTATTTTTCGCTCCGGTTTAGGTTCGGTTCGGACTTCCCAAATATTCCGGAGACTCCTTCCGTATCGGTTCGACTCCGGACCGGTTTGCAGCCCTGATTACAAGTGCTTTACGAAAGACCATACGACAGCTTAATTGTGTGTTGAATTCTAAACAGACTGTTAGAAAAATATACGTATTCGTAATGGGAATCCGATGGCAGTTCGGTTCGGTTTTATTACTAGTAATGCAAGCTGTGTGCAGCGGCCATGCACATGACAAAGTAAAGCAGATTGTATGGGATTATTTCCTTCATACTGTTGTCAAAGTAACGTATTAGTAATCCATTATGTAAGGCCAATTAGCGCCGCTGAGTAATAACGAGAAAGCAACAGTTAGCGATTTCGACCAAACTTCGCTGATAAGCTTAAAAACATATAATATTAACCGTGACCAAGTTTAAGAGCGCTAATATGATTCCTTCTGGGAAAAATTATAATACACTTTCCAAGTGTACAAACAAGAATAGACCACAGGACTTTTCGCCCATTAGACAAATTTCTTTACCTCTAGCGACCAGCATTGGTTATACCATACCGTAGCTCCTGAATGTGGCAACCGGCTTTGGCAAGGAAAATCACTAGTAAAATACTAATACCGAGTGTTCACACCTGCACCCCTGTTGGTTCTTTAACATGAGCTCTTGCATTGATTGATTGAACTTATGCACTTCGTTTTAATTATTTACTGCATTACGCGCGTCTCCATGATTAAACCAAATTGAATGATTGCATTCTCATCCAAATGTACCGGTCACCGCCTTTGACTTTTATTACAATTCCACGTACCCTTGCCCCCCAAAGTATGCGAAAGTTAATTTCATTTAGCGTTTGACATTGCCACCTGTAAATAATTAAATGTTTCACTCTCCACAGTATTAATTGCATACCTCAAAAGGAACTCAACAAGGAAAATATATGTGGAACAAAAATGTGCGTATTTGCAGCACTTAAACGAATACAAATGGAATGTGACTTAATTATATTGACTTTAAATATGTTAATTTGTTTGAAGCATTCCGTAAATCGCTATAAATGCGATAATCTGCAGGAGAATTCATTTAAATAAGAAAATGAACAAGAACAGACCAAAATCACTGAAAACAAGAGAAATCTTTACAATTTAATTCACTGGACCAGGCCCAGAGTCCGGACAGGATTGTCGGTCAGTTCAGCCACGCAGCCGGGCTCTGCTCGTTGGGTGGCAGTTTGCGAGCGAATTTCGGACATTAATAAAACGACAAACGTACATGTAAATATGTATGTGGCGGAGTCAAGCTGCGCTTAAGTGACAAACGGACATGCATAAGTGACAGTGAAATGTTGCACATGCAACGGCAAATGGGCATTGGCTTGGCTCTCTGACTGAGTTTCCGCATACAATTGCAAGTAATGATGTGCCATTCATTCAGGTGAATAAATCTATAAGGTCCACTTGCATATATATGTATAAGTATGTGGGTAAGCAGCAGCTGTCACTGCTTTTAAGGCTGCTCACCATCTTTGACGAATTTTGATTTTTAAGCATTTTAAATACTCTTCCATTATGCGCAGCAACGCGTTATAGAAAATAATGCTTGAATTCAACAGACGAAATAGCAAGTAGTTGGGAATCCCATGAACACAAGACAGGGTCAATTGGTGCACCGTATTATGCATCCATTCCAGGTCGCTTTGACCCTTGTTCTAATCGATACTTATAGCACTAGGGGCAATGGAGGTAAGAACCATCTTTTCGGCTTCAGTGTGGAGTATTGTAGTCATACAGCCATTTGTAGGAGTTATCGAACTGGAGGGAACTTCACTTTTGGACCAATCAACGCTGATTGGTCTTTCCTGGCCATTTTTTGCTTATTGCAAGCATGGTTCATGATCATGATGCTGTGTGCGTCTAATTGGCAGGCTAGCGCAGTTGCTTCCCGCAATGTCCTTCAGGACTTGGTTGCTACTTCTGACTTTTGTGAACACTTCTTCTGAGCGTTTGGCAAGGTGAATACAGGATCAAACGTGACTTGAAAAATCTTGGTGTCATCTACTGTATGAATTGTAGAATTGCCTTAGTGAGTTTGTAAGAACCCATAAAATAATAAAAAATTAAATTAAATCTTATAACAAAAGGGTTGCCCATATTCGACGGACCCATCTGGCAACGCCATAACTTTTGACAGAGATGTCAGATCGCTTAATGACATACCGCGTTTGAAGCGTCAGTCCAAGCAGATTTTTACCATGGAACAATACACGCCACGCGAGCGCTCTGAAATAGTTGAAATTTACATTCAACAGAACAAGTCAATTGTGAAAACTCAACGTGCTTTTAAAAAATTAAAAATTAAGCCCATTTCACATTGAATGGGACCGTAAATAAGCAAAATTGCCGTATTTACGCCACTGAAAATCCTGAGGAGATTCAAGAAGTGCCTCTTCATGACGAAAAAGTCACAGTTTGGTGCGGCGTTAGTGCGAAAACGGTCATTGGGCCGTTTTTCTTCCAAAATGAAAATGGCCATGCTGTTACCATCAACCAGAGCGTTATCGCGACATGATGACCAATTTGTGATGCCAATTATTCGTCGAAAGCGTATGAGGCAGTTCTGGTTTCAACAAGACGGCGCTCCACCGCACACAAGTCGCATAACAATCGATTTTCTGAAGAAATTGTTTCCGGGCCGTTTGATGTCGAAAAGTGGTGATTTGGACTGGCCACCGCGTTCGCCCGATTTGACGCCGCCTGACTTCTTCCTGTGGGGATATTTGAAGTCAAAGGTTTACGTTAACAAGCCAAGGACCGTAGAAGAGCTCAAGGACAACATTCGTGAAGAAATAGCCGCTATTCCGGCCGAAATGTTGGCGAAATCGATGGAAAATGCTGCAAAAAGGGCACAATACGCCATCAACGCCAGAGGCGGCCATTTGAGAGATATCATATTTAAAAAGATCAAAAATGATGTAAACAAATCTACTTGGAACAAATTAAATGATTAAGATTGCCAACCGCCAAATTTTTATTTTTTTTCTTTGATTTTTTAAAAAAACATGGGTCCGTCGAATATGGGCAACCCTGTATAAATATTTTAATTTTATTTATAATAAAATAAAAAAAAATAAAAAAATAAATATAAAATATTTTTTTTTTTAATTAACATTTTATAAATTTTTCTTAGAAAGAAGTAGCGGCTGATTGGTCTAAATTCTTTCGAGCTCATGTGTCCGCATTTTGCTGCTTTTGGCAGAAGATCCATCTAACATGTGCTCTATTTCACTGGGATAAAGCAAGTTGTTGTGGATTCCTTGTAGATCGTGCGTTGATTACTTTAGAATATTGCATTCCACAAGGGAGAAGTTTGTCTAAGTCTGTGCCTAATTTTCTATTCTTGTGTTTGTTGACATCTTCCATCAGGGCTTCTCCATTGAGTTTTGTCCATGTATTCTCATCCACAAAGTTTTCTACATCTAAGAAAGACAAGAAGTGTCTTTCTCTGTCATTTACCTTAGGGTTGTCGATATTTCTCAAAACATCAATATCGATAATATCAAAAATCCAAATTTTCAATATCGATATGTGATATATCGCCTTCAAAAAACATCGATATACCGATATTATCTCTATTTTTAAAGCTTAAGAAAACTGAAAAGCTTTAAAGGAACGTCTTCACCATTAGAGACCGTTATATCTATTCTTTTCAACAGTTTCCAATAGTTTTCTGAAACTAAACTGTACATTTTTTCAAATTACATTAATAGTCAAAGTTTCTTTTTCTTTAAACCTTAAAAGCGTGTACTCAATAGAGATACAAATTTAGTTGGGCACATTACTTCGCCTAAGAAAGGCTTCTGTTCAAAATTGGTCTGATCTTAAAGCAGTTCAAACGTGTTTTTTTTATGTGAAGTATTGTGACGAACTAAATTTGTATCTTATCTGAGGTAGGCGTTAAAGACTTACAGATTATGCTTAAAAAATATCAGTGAAGAATTTTGAGAACCCGACTAATGTGTTCTCCAGTCATTCTGCTTCGGGTGTCTGTAAGTCAGCGATTGACACCTGATACCCCCGGGGCCGAAGAGATTTCGCTATTTACATATTTTTAAACGCTTTCCTAAGCTGAGTCCTAGAGAGTAAAGTATCGAAATGCACTTTCGGACTACACAAACAATTCATCCGCACTAGCTCTCAATAAGGTATTGAGTTCATGACGATATCTTAATAGAAAGACACTTAATATTGCAGCGTATTTCTGCATCCATACGGGTATGAATAGTTATTAAATGCGATTTTAAGTTGCATTACCAGTTGATTTATCAGGCTAGCCAAATAATTTGGATCTATTACCATAGTAACTTTCTGATATATCGTTTATAAAAATTTCGATAATCGCCAATATCGACTTACAAAAATATCATATCGGAATAACCCTTAACCAAAATATTGATATATCGATAATCATAAAATATTGACAACCCAATTTACGTGTCAACAGTAAGCCGTATGCATACTATGCCACTTGCATTGCTTAAGGCCCTTCCCCCCAACAACAATATTTACTGCTTACGTTTCTTTCAGCTTATGGTTGTTGATCCAACCATTTGTCCCATTATTGCAGGGTCACTTCAGGGATTTGTTTTCGGACCGGTTTTCTGCTATCAGCTTAAAGCGGGTCTGCCGTATCCAGACGCAGACAATGACTGTTTCTTGCTTTAGCCGCAGAAGGGCATCTGCTAAGGTCTGAAACATATGTAGCTGTTAATGGTTAAGTACCTTGTCGTGACTCCGTGTTAGGCGCTTGACATGGAATATTGGAAAATGGTAGATTGGCTTCTCAAGCCTCGTAGCAGCCTTTATAAAATCTGTAGGGTGTGCGAAGCCAGAATAAAATTTCCTTTAACTCGTTTATAGCAGAGGTCCGGAATAACTCACTCAAAGTGAAAGTGTTGTAAAATAAAGGCCTATACTCAGAAGAGATACATTTTTAGTTTGGTACGCTATATTTCATGAATAGAAACAATTTTACAAAGTGTTTTGCCTAGTGAAAGTGACTAATTTTTCGAGTGCAGGTGTTTATTTATTCTTTATTTAGAAGTCCTTATAATTAGAGAAACTATACGCTGTCTTTTTCAAATGTTGGAAAATTTGCGTTTCAACACCAAATTTCATTTACAGAATAAAATTAAATATACTGAGAACTTTAACTTGAAAAAGTAGTTCGCCCCTTGTTCAGCTCGCGTAGAGAGCCGTTACAAGAAATTTGTAGGAAGGAAGTTTGACCTTGTGTGGGTGGGAAAGGGCCATACTCCATTGTACACAAGTGCCTCAAGAAACTGGTTTTCAAAATCTCAATGACGCCACTTAGTCAACAATGCGAATGCATTTAACAGTCATTAAAAATAGGAGTCTGCACCCCTAATAAATGCGAATTCACGCAAAAATGATTTATATATCACACCTTCATATATAAATAACTCGCGTCATTCTTTTATGAAAATACTAAAGAGTTACCAAAATTGTTATATTGCCATTAATAAACTCAACCAAGTGAAAATCAAGATCAATGCATAAGGCTCAACAGGTCGTGACCTTCACGTTTGCTAACGTGAGAAATCACTTTTAAAAAACCCTTAAATTTTTCACAACTCAAACGCTTCTAGTTAAAAAATTAAAGTATTCTACATTTTAACAAATATTTTATAAACCAGTGGGGCAGCAGGTAAGTGTGCGCGATGAGACCCGCTTGTTCAAGCAGATTTTCAATTCAAACATATGCAGTTTTCTCTTTTCCAACTAATTTATTATGTTTTTTTACTTTTTTGCTTGGCTGCTTCCAAACTTAAATTAGTGGACCACCAGTGGTTAAAATTGTTCCTTAATCACATTACAAAGTAAATAATCATTACATAACTAATAGAGCAATTCCACTTTCTTTTTTCTTTTTTTCCCGTTACTGTGGAGGGTACCAAGGTGAAATGTATGTAAAGGCAGAAGAATATCGGGACATATAAATATATATATATTTTTCCAAGTTTTGACATGAACAATTTTTACTGCACGCAAATAAATTTTTAAATTTTGGCCCCCCCTCTCCCGCCCCCCAATTAAATTTATTTTACAGATTTAAAGATAGACATTAATGAGTTCCTCTGTTCATCTTATATTATAATGTTTCGGCCTTTTACAAAACGCCATCACATCAAAGTACCAATTATATATTTATATATCAAAGAACAGAATAACCCATTTTATTTCCATGGGGTTTGTCCCAGCGGCGCACAGAGCTCAAGTTGTGGAAATATACCAGTGTAAAAAGCTACAATGCTGATTTTCTAGAGATTGCGTATGAAAATAAACAGACTGTCAATTTTCTGCAACAACTTAAAAATAATACGTATTCGTATGGGCATCCGTCGACGTTCGGCTCTGCTCATTATATATACGGCTGTGCGCAGCCCGTTTATAAAGCGGCCATGCTATGGCAAAGCAATCACATTGTTGGGAGTTTTCCTTCACTGATGGTAGTAACGCAGGAGTAACCCATTTTTTAATTTGCGCCGCTGGGTTTTCCGCACCTCTGGTTTATGGGTGTTGGAGATGTGCACTTCTCTAGTGTTTTCGGAATGTGCTTGCCGGATGGGGTGTGGGTTCTTCGCGTCCTCATACTACACACGTACACTATTGGAAAAAGTTAATTTCGGATTGTGTGTATTACACAAAAATGTAAAAATGGCAAAACAGCTGTTAGGGTAAAATAATAATATATACTTACCCTACCCTGGTTAATACCTAATTTCTTTTCTTTTCCTTTAATTTTTAACGCCACACGTCTGCATGCCCTTGAACCAAATTGCTGCTGGCGCAGCCAAAGCAGAGAACAAAAGGTAACAATAATTAAAGGGTAAAATTGCAGATTTCGTTTATTCCTCCTTCACTTATGTACAAGAAAACACGCGCCTGCTATGTACTGTATAAGAGTAAGTGAGACCAAACGATTGTAAATGCGAGACAAGTGAACAGCTCTTATGTACTTATGCCGGCCCGTACGAGGCTTTCTCATCTCTTCCTAGACCTGGGGATCCCACTATGAGGTTCGGTGTGCTCCATAACTCTGAAGAAACTAGAGTCTTCTGTAAGCGGTGGGAACAGCCCAAAAACAACCATTCTCAGCGAGTCTCGATCGCGCAAAATGCACCTGTTGCGCCCTATTCGCAGGAACTTCGAAGCGATATATTTGCGACGCAATTTAGTATGTGAGACTGACCAACGCCGTTGAACCTGCCGAAATATAAATATGGGGTGATCCTTTTTAAAATCTTGGAACAATGGGAGGACATTTTGCCAGTATCCAAGTCCATATGCACTCCAGCAGATATCATGACCGTCTGCTGGTTCAGAAAAGCGAACCTTGTGTTTAGCTTGATTGCATTTTGCCGCCCGCCCCATATTCGTTCATTAGGTTGACAACTTACAGAACCTTTCAGTCCGCCGTTTCCATGTCAGGAGCTAAATGGAATCTCTGTAAGATTTTATATTATAAAACTTTATTTGCTAACATTGCCGTTTGCACTTTGTACAACAATATTTTTATAAATATATAATAGACTTTAGAAATGTTAATGATTCAGCAGCGGCTGCTACTTAGAGGCCCCTGTGTTGTTGTAAATAGTAATGCCGACCCTCTGGTCCCGGCTTATAAACATGCTCCCGAAACTGATCCAAATTGAACGAGTTAGCATCGTAGGCAAACGTTCCCTGTGTGAATTTCGAACTTTGACTGATTTCTGTCTTTGACATGATCTTTTCCGCTGGTTTGTCTTTAAAGGAAAATGCTGCCCAGATGTCATACTCCTCCTCTGACGCTTGCTCGGCGCCTTGAAGCTCGTCTGCAGTAACGCTTGATGGGCGATGGCTTCTCTCTCTTACACACTCCGACTGCCGCTGTATATCCTCTTCAACTTTCCGCACAATTGCATGTTTCCGGCCTAAAAGTTCTTCGCAAATAGCCTTTTCCGACTGACGTGAGTCTCCCACATGGGAATACACCGAAATATATTTATTTCGGCGCAGAATGATATCGATTTCAAACTCCGCCTGAGGGCCCATGTCACATTCGCGACAGTCAAAGCTTCTGATGTTTCTGTTGGTCTGCACAGCGCGTACCAGCTGCTTACCGACATTGTGGTCCAGGGGAATGGCCGTCATTTGCACATGCTGCAGTCGATCGTGGTTGCGTATCAGGTTGCCTATATCGTTTCCCACAATTTCCTTGCTGACCTGTATGCCGGAAATGTTTAGCTTCTCCACATGAAGCGTGCCACTGAGGTGACGGCATAAGGTGCGTACAGCCAAGTCACCCAGCGGATTATGGGCCAGTCCCAGATAGTCCAATGTGTTGTCCTCGTGCTGGGAAAGTGCAAACGCAATTGCTTGCACAGCAGTCGCTCCCAGACAGTTATGTTCTAGTTCGAGCACTTTTAGCATCTTCCTGCGGCTAAGCATAATGTTTAGAGCCACGCTGCAGTTGTCCGCCAGCTGATCGTAGCCAAGATCAATTTCCTCCAAGGAATCGATAGTCTTAAGAGCACGAGCTACAATCTGCAACTGGCTGCTGTCCATGCGACTATTACGCATTCGAAAGATTCTTAACTGTTTCAAAGTTCTAAGGCCTTTTCCCAGTCTAGTCAGGTCATCGGACGAAAACTTCAGGTGACGCTTGTGATACTCGCGGTAGTCCCGCGGACCCAGGAATTCCAAGGAAAATGACACCAAATTGCTGAAGTAGCCCACAAAACTGAGATCTATATGGTGACAGTAGTCCGAGGGATAGTCAAACCGACGGATACGCCTTAGCAGCTTGTCCTTGTTGCGCAAGTCCAGCACTTTGTCCTCGCCGTCGTCGGGTTCGGGGGGAACCTGAATGTCAAAGACCCCGCGTACTTTTTTCTTTTTCTTACGCTTCTTGAGGATGTGCTCGCTGGGTAAGTAGTTCTTCCTTTCGCGTCGCAATCGGCGCTCCTCGCGCTCTGCACTCTTCGCTGCCTGTTTGTCCCGCAACTGCTGGCGGGCAGCATTTCGAGCATGTCGTGCCCGCCGCGCATTCTGTGAAGCTCTGCCCTCTAGCTCTTCCGAGTTGCGTTCTCTGCCAAAGCTTAGGGTACCCGACTCAGAAGAGGCATCATCCTCTATTATGTAGGTTACGTTGAATTTGGTTTTTTTAACCATCTCCTCTGCTGGTTTTTCGTCTTCTGCCTCTGCCTCTAGTTCCTCTGGCTGATCAGTATCCGGTTCGTCACTCGAAATTTTCTCTTCCTCGGACGGCTCTGAGCTAACATCCACTTCCGAGTCGCTGTCCACGTATTGGGCAAATGCTGTATCTGGCAGTGATTTCAGGTGTCGTATGTGCAAATCTTTGACATGCTCGCGCACAAGCGCTCCCAGGCGAGCCATTTCGTCCTCAGGCCAATACTCCGCCGGGCAATTCTCCACCAACTCCACATACTTGATGCTTACCCCTTTGGACTTCCAGTCGATCTCGTTGATCTTTTTTAAATGCAG